>JAJOOR010032962.1:0-30606 GCA_036250505.1 Solanum acaule | reverse complement strand
TTATTGTTTTTATTTTATTTCAATTTAAATCCCCCCATTTTTATATAACGACTATCGAGTTAAATATTTGCTATTGACAATATTCTTCCATATTCTCTATGGGATCGACCCCGACTCATAGTTGGGTAAATATATTGGATACGATCGTTTATATTTCTTTTCAAGAAGTATATTTGAACGTTATCAGACACGCTAAGTGGAATTGCTTCTCGCCGAAGCTACCACTAATTGAGCCTCAGCGTTCTGTAACTTTAGGTGGTAGAGTGGCAACTTAGCAAGTCACTCAGTGACATCGGCGATTATCAGGCTTGTTTATCCCTTCTCTTTTTCGCTCGTGCTGTTTCTATTGCCCATTTCTGTCCTATTTTCGTTCCTGAATCCATATATTTAAAAATCAATGGTTTTAAATCAATTGTTGGCATAAAATAAGCATTTGAGGACACTAAGACAATATAAATAAATCCCTAAATGAGTCCAAATCTAGGACTTATCAGTCTCATTGTATGTGCATCGATTATCGTCAGTCTTACAAAGTGACCATTAAGAACAAGTATTCTCTTCCACGGATAGATGATTTGTTTGACCAACTACAAAGGGCGTGTTACTTCTCAAAAATTGACCTTAGGTCGAGTTATCACCAATTAAGGGTGAGAGGTGAAGATATTCCAAAGACAACTTTTAGAACCCGGTATGGTCCTTATGAGTTTTTTGTAATATCGTTTGGGTTGAATAATGCTCCGAAGGCGTTTATGGACTTGATGAATAGGGTGTTTAGACAATACCTTGAAATGTTTGTGATTGTGTTCATTGATGACATTTTGATCTATTCAAGGAGTGAGAATGATCATGTTGACCATTTGAGAATTGTATTGCAAGTTCTTAAGGACCATCAACATTTTGCGAAGTTTAGCGAGTGTGAATTTTTGTTAAGGTCCCTAGCATTCCTTGAGCATATTATATCAAGTAAGGGTATTGAGGTGGATCCTAAGAAGATGGATGCAGTCGAGACTTGGCCAGGACCTCTAACTGCTTCGGACAATAGAAGATTTTTGGGTTTGGCCTGCTATTATAGAAGGTTTATTGATAGGTTTTCTTATATTGCCTCTCCGATGACAGCTTTGGCTCAAAACAAGGCTAAGTTCATTTTTTCAGAAGCTTGTGAGAAAAGTTTCCAAGAGTTTGAGAATAGACTTACTTCCGCTACGGTGTTGACTTTATCGGAAGGAACGAATGGTTTCGTGGTGTATTGTGATGCCTCTAGAGTTAGGTTAGGAGGTGTACTTATGCAAAATGGTAAGGTGATTGACTATGCTTCAAGGAAACTTAAAGTCCATGAGAAAAATTATCCTACCCATGACCTTGAATTAGCGGTGGTTGTTTTTACCTTAAAGATTTGGAGGCATTATCTATATGGGGTTCATGTTGATGTGTTTATCGATAACAAGATTTAACAATACGTGTATAGTCAAAAGGATTTGAATCTTTGCCAAAGAAGGTGGCTTAAATTATTGAAAGATTATTACATGAGTGTTATTTATCACCCCGGTAAGGCAAATGTGTTAGCGGATGCTCTTAGTAGGTTGTGTATGGGTAGTGTGGCCTATATTGAAGATGATAAGAAAGAGTTGGTTGGAGATGTTTATAGGTTGGCTCGATTAGGTGTTCAATTATCGGATGGTTCACAATGGGATTGAATCGTCTTTTGTGCCGGACGTGAAATCTAAGCAAGTCCTTGATCCTATTTTGGTTGAATTCAAAGAGACGGTACTTAAGAAATCTGTTGAGGTTTTCTCCCAGGGGGAGATGGTGTACGTAGATACCAAGGTCTTTTATGTGTTCCTAATGTTGATGACTTGAGAGAGCAAATCTTCTCGGAAGCTCATAGTTCTCGATATTCTATTCACCCGGGAGCCACCAAAATGTACCGTGATTTGCAGGAGGTCTATTGGTGGAATGGGATGAAGAAAGATATTGTGGAATTTTTGGCTAAGCGTCCTAATTGTCAACAATTTAAGGTTGAGCATCAGAGACCAGGAGGTTTGTCCCAAGAAATAGGTATTCCTACTAGGAAGTGGGAAGAGGTGAATATGGACTTTATTGTTAGTTTGCCTCGCACCCGGAGACAACATGACTCTATTTGAGTTATTATAGATGGGATGACAAAATCGGCTCACTTTATTCCCATCAAGGTTTCCTTTTCGGCGGAGGACTATGCTAAGTTGTATATAAGGGAAATGGTGAAGTTACATGGAGTGCCTTTATCCATTATTTCCGATCATGGCCCTCAGTTAACTTCTTACTTTTGGAGGTCTTTTCAAAAGGGTCTTGGCACCAAGGTTAATCTTAGCACGTCTTTTCATCCCCAAACTAATGGTCAAGTGGAGCGAACCATCCAAACCATGGAAGATATGTTAAGGGCTTGTGTAATTGACTTTAAGGGTAATTGTGATGACTATTTTCTATTGTTAGAGTTTGCCTACAATAATAACTATCACTCAAGTATCGGTATGGCTCCATTTGAGGTCTTGTATATAACAGGTGTAGATCTCCTATAGGTTGGTTCGAGGTGGGGGGAATTGATTTGATAGGTCCTGAATCAGTTCTAGAGGCCGTTGAGAAAGTCGAACTCATTAGAGAGAGGTTGAGAATGGCTCAAAGCCGGTAAAAGTCTTATACCGATGTGAGAAGAAGGGACCTATAATTTGAGCCTAGAAATTGGGTCTATTTGAAAATCTCACCCCTGAAGGGTGTAATGAGATTTGGCAAGAAGGGAAAACTTAGTCCCCGGTATGTAGGCCTATACCAAATTTTGAGGCGTATTGATAAAGTTGCCTATGAGTTAGATTTTCCAAGTGAGTTACTTTCGGTGCATCCGGTGTTTGATGTCTCTATGCTTAAGAAGTGTGTTGGAGATCCAGCATCCATAATCCCCTAAGAAGGGTTGGGTTTGATGAAAGTCTCTCATATAAGGAATTTCGGTAAAGATTCTAGACCGGCAAGTTAGGAGACTGAGAAACAAGGAAATAGCTTCTGTGAAGGTCTTATGGAGGAATAAACTAGTTAAGGGTGCTACATGGTAGGTCGAGGCCGATATGAAGTCCCACTATCCTCATCTTTTTCCTTCTACTCCTATTCTAGCTTGAGGTAAGTAGTTCCTCTTGAGTTTTCCTTGTTTTTGGAGTCATGTGTGTTATATGAGTTTTCCATGATTTCCCTAGGTTATGCATGTTCATGAGTAATTTATGTTTAGCAAGAAAATGAGTTTATCGGATTGAGTTTTCCTCATGTTGTTGTGCATTGAGTAAGAGTTGCCTATATTTTTCATGAGATGAATTGTTGAATATGCTTTAATTCTTCTTTTTGGGAGTAAATTGCATAAAGGCTCCATGAAATTGTGTTGAACATGCTTTTAGCTTGGAGAAGGTAATTCCTCCTAAGAACATGAGAAATGTTGAGATTTCATGCATAATGGGTTGTTAGATGTAGTTCCTACTTCCTTGTGATGCATTGAGTATATTTGAGTTGGAGTTGAACTTCCCTCATTTGTATTGTGCATTGTTTCAATGTTGCATGCATGATGGGCTGCTAGTCCTTAGTCTTTACTTCCATAAGGTCTCTAGATTGTCATTCGAGGATGAATGTTCTCAAAGGGAGATATTATAACACCTCGGATTTGAAACAAGGCAAATAGCAGTTTTTCAACAAGTTCCAGGTGCCATCCACGGTTGCCAACCACTGACCGTGGTTAGGACCACGTACCATAGGTGGGTCCGTGGTTGGACACCTCAAAAAATCTCCACGCCAGGTCCATGGCTAGACCCATGGACTGTACGTCCATCGACGGTTTGTGGTCCAGGGGTACGTAAAAGGCCGAAAATCTCTGTCCAAACCATGGCCGACTAGGATTGACATGTCCATCAATGGAGCGTTGGTCAGGGTCCATCCGTTGTGGACTGACGATTATTTTTAAGGGCAGTTGGGTCTTTTCTGGTTTTAATCCAGCTGAAGTAAGGTCGTTTTTCCTAAGCCTAGGGTCACTATATAAGCCTTTTTAACTCTAAAACTCACCCAATCAACTCATATTTTCGAAAACCCAAATTAATTCCCAAAGTTCATCCGATGCAAAATATTCTCTCTCTAGAAACTTGAGGAAGAAGAAAAAGAAGAAGAATGATATTCAAGCTAGGGTCCAGGAGCAAGCTTTTGTACACCAATTTCATTAGGCTTTGTTGTTAAGGTATGGTAGTTTTCAACCATGGATAGCTTTCATCCATCGAGTCCTCTCAAAATCTCCAATTTCAAAAAGATTGACATCCCCAATTGTTAGGGTTTGATTCAAAAGTCATGGGTTCCTTTCAACCATTATTCTAATGATTTAATTATGTTATATTAAGCATGAATTGATGATTTCCTATTATTTTTATAATGTATCCCAAGGAACACATTTAAATCCCATATTTCTCAAAGTTGATGGTATGATGTGGGTCTTTGTTGATGAAAGAAAAGTTTTATGAATTAATGCATGATGTGATAGAATCACTTGAATTATAATGATATCCATGTCTAATTCTAGAATTCTAGATGCGATGATTGAAAGAAAGTTTTGAACCTCAAGGAGGTAAAGTATGAGATTATGCATTTTCTATGAAATCTTTGCAATGATATTGATGATGCTATGAGAGTAAAGTATCCATGTTGTAGTTGTTGTTGTGTTGTTTATAGGACATTCTCATAAACACACCAATGCATGATTAATGAAGGTTCTAGTGTTGAAAGGCTTTCTCACCTAATTAAATCTAAAAGCAAGTCATTATGGATGGTGAAAGGTTTTCTCACATATGATCTAAAGAGTTATATTAATGAAATACCTTGAATCGGTAGGCCAATGGCACCCTTTCATGAGTAATTAAAGATCACTTTTAATTGATGTAACTTGAATCGGTAGGCCAATGTCACCCTTTCATGACGAACTGATGAGCTATTCTAGTGATATACCTTGAATCGGTTGGCCAAGGGCACCCTTTCATGAGTAATGGAGTCAAGTCAAGATTTAATAACTAATATGTGGGAATGTAATGCTTAGCACTGAGTGGATATTGCATGATATGAAAGCTCTCCCGTAGTAAGACCGAGTTTCTAGTAACAATATCCTTATCCCATAAACTATGTTCCCTCATAGGTTATTAGCTAGTGGATCCATCTAAGCAAATATTTACCGGTTCTACCTTAGGCAAGTAGACCAACCCTTTTCGGTGAGGGAGTCACCGGATTCCGTGTTAAGCTCACATGGTCTCATGTCGATTAAGGCTTATTTCCCACAATAAAAGAAGTTTAATATTCAAATAAGGATTTCTTAAAGAGGCATCCCGTAGTGTTCAAAGTAATCATCAACTAAGGCATGCTTAAAGTAGTATCCCGTAATTGTTCAAAGATCTTCAAGATAAGGCTAGCTTGCATTCAAGATGATGTTTTGAGTTATGTTTTCCAACTATCTCCATGATGATTTTTGAACTTGGTAAAGTGCATGGTTTCAAAAGAAATGTCCCTTTTAGCATGTTTTAAGTGTTTTTATGCATGACTATAATACATAGTGCATTTTTTTACTATCGCCTACTTTCGCCTACATTTTTCTCAAGTGTAGGGTCCAGTTCTCACGGTGGAAATTCACTCACTATATCACCAAGTGGGAGTGGAAATCACCGGGTTGGAGATGACTCCGCCCATCTTGCCTGAGTTCTTAAAAATTGTGCATTTTCAACTTTAGTGAGCTTGCCTATGCTCGCCTAGCTTGTTAGGTGGATCTCCTTCCTAGTAGGTGAGCCTCGGGACAAAATTTTGAAATGTGTTTCTTTTGGGTTTAATTTGAACTAACCTTCACCAAATCTGTGTTTGAATGATTGTGCCTTGCAGGAAATAGCAAGAACTAATAGGAAATAAGTGGTTACCTCCGACACCTCTATGCCAATTACAAATTACTCCACGCTCCTCTATACGTGTGAGTGAGAAACCTAAGAAGGTGATTGCTAGGTAAAGAACATACATCAAGTCCAAGTTTGTTCAAACTTCTAAAACTAAAGCACATACATCTCGTGTTATCCAAATTATCACTCCAAGGGCCCTCAACAGGCTCAAGGTTGCTAGAGAATGCACAATTCATGCGGAGAGACAATTCTCCATGGATGGAGTCATAAATGACTACCCCGCCATCTAGGATACTATTCAATTTCATGGGTTGGAGAAGTTCAAAAGACCTCAACCCTCATATGTTCTAGCATGGGTCTGAGAATTCTATGCGGGCTAAGGCCTTGTCAAAAAAGAGGAAAGGGATAGTTTGGAAGCCCCTAGATGAGGTTGAGGTTCGTTCCAAAATTGTATAATTCCTCGTAGATGCTTTTAATTCTTATTTGGGTATAAAGGGAAATTAAGTTAACATGTTTACGATATATATGCATCATGATCTCAATACTCTCAAAGGTTAGTTGGCACCACTTACTTTCGATACCTCTCATCCTTAGTTGGATGACATAGTCAAAATCATGAATAAAGATATGAATGTTCTGGCCCGGTATTTGTTTGGATTCATAAGTAGTAACATCATACCTTCCAGAATGAATCTATTCTCCATCATCCCAAGTTTGTCTTGGTGGGTACAATTATTGACAGAGAGAACATTAATATAAGGTCGATTATTGTGGATGAGATATTGATGAGGGACAGATAAGAGTACACTTCGATCCCTTTTCCGGTCTTCATCACATGATTGTGTGAAGATGCATGAGTTCTTATTAGGGGAAATACTGATGTGAGGATCACCCCAGTCTCCTCCAATGACATTCGGAGGATCGAGGTTGACTACTTATAGTATGATGTGGCTTAGAAGATGCTACCACCACTAAATACTACGCCTGTGGTTGATCCTGCTACTCTTGAGACTGAGGGTACTCCATTTGCTCCCTTTGTGGAGTAGGTAGGTACACCATAACATTCATACATGCCCTCTACATCTATACTTTTGTTATTGCTGCACCTGCACTGAATCCTGTCTCATGATCCCTTTGACCCAAGCCAAGATCTACGAAGTGGGAAATCTTGCCTAGTTTGCAGATGTGAGGGCAGCTAGGGTGAAGAAGGATTTTCCAAGTTGATTGATCAGGCGATTGAGGCTTCTCTGAGAGATAGGTTGATTCAGTTTGAGGCCACTATAGTGTCACATGATAGAGGTTGGAAAATCTTATGACTAGGTTAGAGGCGCAAGAAAAGGATGAGGGTAGTTCAAATGTTATGTCTACTAAGATAGTATTTCCACCCTTAGGGTTGATGTGTGCCACCTAAGGTCAACAAACATCTCGATGCTATAGGGTGAGGTTCCTTTGCCTGAAAGGCCTGAGTCTGTGCCTACTAGTGTACTGAGTGTTGTGGCTGAGTAGCCGAGTGTGGGTGGTACTACTATTGGTGATAATATGGATGTTGAGAGAGATAAGGATATTGCCAATGATTATTTGGCCTAGGAGATAGGTGATGAGGAGAATTAGAAGAGATGAGGATGATCAGTGAATTTCTTTGACACCAATGGACTTGGAAAATCTTGAAGAGACGATGGTCCATGCTACATTGGAGAGATCCATTGAGGAGACCTTCGCAGTTGGAACTAGAGGAGTCTCTCCAGAGTCCACCATTCCTCCCATTGATATGTCGGGCACTGATGCCCTAGTTGAGCCTACTTTGCTGCTTCATATGATTACCGTAATGGGTACTTATACGCAGGATGATGCCACTCCTGTTGAGAATCCAGATGCAAGCACTCCACATGCATAACCTATCGGGGGTACTTTTATCGATCATCTCCTACTCTTGTTATTTTGTTCCGCATTGAGGACACTGCTATTGTTATTTTGGTGGGGTGAGGGAACTTGTGCCTATATTTCCCTTATGATTGTATGTTTTTACTTTCAGTTTTAATTCTAGATAATTGTAGTATTTTAAATTTTTTAATTTTATTATAGCAGTTTTAGGGTTTGGGCTAATTTTTATCTCTCCATTTACATTTGCCCCATGAGTTTTGGAAATCTTTTAAATACTTGAGTTTTCATTGATAATGATTCGAGGATCAATTGTGTTCAATATCGATGTATTGGATAGTACTCATAATGATCATTGTGTTAGTATTGGTTTTGCAAGAATAAATCGATGTGGCTACACTTTTGAATGATCTTTTTGAATCTTGTGTTGACTATCTCCTCTTTGATGTGAGCCTTGCAATGAACGTCACACGTAAGCTTTTTATTTTTTCGGGCTATGCTAAGTAATTGCATTTGGAGTGATGTGTTAATGTTTTACTTGGAAGCACGCTTGTTGAATCCTAGAATTTGCCTTGTTAGTCTAATCGTTTAGCTTTTGTGAATGTAAGAAATGATCTCGTGACTACCTTTTGATTTGGTGATACCCTTTTGGAACCATTTGAGCCTAAACCATATTTTAACAACCATGTTGAAACCTCTTAAGCCAAATTTCCCCTAACTTCTCACCCATAGATCCTTTTCGAAACATTGGTTTGTTTGAGTAGCGAACTTAGGCCAAAAGACTAAGTTGGGGTGTGGAAAGGTATTTGGAAATAAAGCCAAGTGGATGGAAAATAAAGATAAAGTGAGACTCAACTTTGAAATATGTTACAAAAAGAAGGAACCCCTCCTTATATATAAAAATAGAGATTTTTATGAACAACCATTTGAAAATTGAAATGAAAAAGAAAGTTTGGTGAAATAAAAGGGGTCTCCAATAAAATGATTGATAAGTCAATGTTTTTAGTTCTTAAGTGAAAAAAGATTGGAAAGAACTTGAGAAGAGGTGAACATAATCGCAACAATGCTTTGAAAAGGCAAATTCATCGAGCCAAATGAACCATTCCTTAACCCTCAGTCCCATTACAAGCCTAAAAGACCCTTGAGATCTTGCATGAACTAGGTTGTGTGATGATTGGAAGATATGGGCAAACATATGGGATGAAGCTTGCATGTATTTCTCTTTTGGAGAGTGAGAGTTGTACTGATCCTAAGTTCATTATTGATTTGCTTTATGACAACATGGAATCGTTTGTAATGCGAGGGTACTTGAATGCATTCGTTGAAACATAATTTTGCATTAGGGAAGAAGCTTTAGTGAGCTTGAGCTTGGTTTGATACCGGCTAGTTATCATTTGAAGCTTCTTGATCAATGACTGAGTGTTGCATTTTTTTAGAGCAGTCTTGTAATGACAGTTGCATGTTAGCTCTGATTGAGAACTGTCGTAGACACCCTTATTGAACTAATTGTATTCTTTATTTACTTGAGGACAAACAAAAGTTGAAGTTGGGGGTATTTATGAGTGGTAGATTTACACTCATGTGAGTCCTATTTAGTTCAACAATTAGTGTCCTCAATGCCTAATTATGTCCTATTCTGATGATATTTTGATGATTTGCAGCTAAGAAGGCTAATGGACAAGGCAAAGATGGATATTTGGAAAAAAGGCCAAAAACATAGAAAGAATTGTAAACTCCACATTGTTTATCGCCAAACAAGAAGGGCGGATTACCCAAATGGCACGACCTTCCCCAAAGTGACATTGCTAAATACTTGAAATAATTGAGGCAGTTTGGTAAACTTATAGAAGAAAGGAGATTCATCAAACTCAAAGGGTAAACATCCTGACTATCACCGAAGGTGACAGAACTTTGAGGAAAGGTGAAATCTTAAAGGACGAACAATGGTAGTACTCGGTGATTCTCCGAATTTTAAAGGTAGAGTCAAACGAGCTCGCCTACTAAGGTTCAAACACATGAAGCCTAAAGCAAGATAAAGACGAGCTAAGATGCAAATGACGATCCTCCGAATTAGCTTGGCGTGCCTGACTAACATTGCCAAAGTGGTTCACACAATGAAATTTTGGCCTAATTTTGGGAAACTATAAATATCCCAAAGGAGAGAAAAATGAGAGCTCTATGAAAAGGAATTTTTAGTAAGTCTTCAGCAGATAGTTTTCCTTTCTAGAGTGAGAAATATTTTACCATGTGAGGAACAATTTTAGTTTTGGTGTTTTCAACTTTGCTCTTTAAATTTACAATTTGACATTGAAATCAAAGTGGGTGTTTCTTATAATTGCTTAATTCCATATCACATATGGCTTCCTTCATGATAGATATAATTTATTTACAATTTCTAATCGGTGGTGAAAACCCCGAAGTCTATGAATGCAATTATGAGGTTGGGTGTTGATTTAATATAGTGGGTATTGTGTTTTGCTCTGTTTTGTTGTTGTTCATTCATTGATTTGGGCTAATTAGCATGGGGTAACTTATGGGTAAGGTTACAAACATAATCCTACTTTTGATCTATGTTTGATACCGATAATAGATTGATTAGATTGGGTAATTAGTTTGATATATGCAATTTAGGTTTGATGTCTCTAGTTTGCTTGGAAAAGAGATTATAGGTTGGATCTATTTTTCCTAATTCTTCTCGAAAGAGAGAATAGTGTAAGGTAATGAGTTATTTAGTTCTTCACATAGATGAGATCAAAAGGAGATTTTATGAATTGATGCGATGAGATCGTAAGAAGATTAGTGTCATTGAAGATTACCCAACCAATCCATGAATGTTTAGTACTATTGAGTAACAGAATTACCCCTAGGTAACCTCGATTTCCAATCCCCACACCCCTAGATTACTTGTTAATTACTTGAATTTCTATGATTTTAGTTTAATTGTAACTCTTGATACCAAACTCCCTTTCATAAATTTGGTGGAATCATACACCCATTGTGCTTAACTGTTGCAAATGAATTTATTTAGATTCTATATTTTTTGATAGAATTCCTTGCACTATATCACTCTCTGTGGGATTCGACCCCGATTCTTAGTTGTGTATTTTTATTAACGCTGATTGCTTACTCTTTGGATTTGTTTTGGAGAGTAATTTGAGCATTGTCCATCAGCCGGTTGAGCTCCAAAGATAAAGCAATTATAAACAATAAGTAATAAGGAAATCATAGCATAAGTAACTAACATTAGATAATATGATAGACGAGCAATAAGGAACTGAGTCAAGAACGCACTTGGAACGTGAGCCAACAACATACTCACAAGCAAACCAAAATACACGAATAAACTACCCAAGGTCTGAAGGACTAACATCAACAAAACTATCTCACAATTTACCGACTATCAGATTAATAACAAAAGAGAAAATTATATAATCAAGCAATAACCTAACGAACCTCAAAAGCCTGGTAGGTACAAAAAAGGAAACATGAAACATAACCCAACTGGCCTCAATAAAACTAAAGGGTGAAATCAGTAAACAAGTATTTTGGTGATAGTGATAACGCTCAACTACACTTCATCAGATTCTAAGTGTAGGCAGTCGCAATCAAGTATAAACCCAACGAGGAGTCGGGGTCGATCCCACAGGGAGTGATACGATAGAGAATTCATTTACGAAGTGAAATGAGTGTTCTTATCGATTGTAGAAGTAGACATTTTTGAAGCAATTAAAGTAAATGGCACGGGTTTGACAATTAATGTCCATTGGGGGTATTAGAGTGAACAATTAACAACTACGAACACACGGGGTAATCAAGTAGAGTGGGATCCTTGGGAGTGTGATCGATTGAACGCCAATTTCTCTAGATGAGTGATTATTATTTACTAAAAATCACTGAATCTTAGTGGGTAGGCTAGGCATTAGGTGTAATAGCCAATTCTGAATCAACTATCACGAATCAAGCGAGTTCTCTCGAACCTTGACAAGAATAACAAAGATAAATAGTCCATACCTCAATTAATCTACTCTTTCAAGTTAGATTGGTAAGATTGAATTTAGACCCATTTTCTCAAGCTAAGTCTACAATAACCCAATCACTATAATCAGCAATTAATAGTTTTAACTCTAAAACCTCTTTCTCAACCAAGCCTAGAATATCAGGCTAGAATTCCATTTGCAACTACAATTCATCAATTAAAACTCAACTGCTAATTGAACCCGCTTGAAATCAACATCAAAATTAGTAAATACTAGCACCCATAAGCTAATTGAAGCATTCAATAACATAATCACACCCCCAAGAATGGGGGTTTTAGCCACCATATTAAAGAGCAAGAAATTGTTACCAACTATGTCTTTCATTAGCTTGGGTAACAATCTACAAGTCTTCAAAACGTTTGAATTGAATTCAAAAACTAATAAACCCTAAATCTCTACTCAAAAACTTAAAGAACAGTGTTAGAGATCAAAAGCCCAATGTAGGAACTCTCCAAATATGTCATAACTTCCTTCGCCGATCCAGTCGGCGGTTCGCCGATTCACCTTTTCAATCGCCTAGTTATCTTTGTCCAAGGCTGGCCAGCTAGAACTTTTGGCGAGCTGAAAAGCCACTCGGCGACTCGCCGAGTAGCTTTGGCGAACAACATCCTTGATTTTCTTCAGCTTTTTCAGTGTTTTCGCTCCTTTTTGCCCGGTAATGTTCTTGCCTTGCCCTTTTGCATTCTTTATTAGTTTAGAGCATAAAATATGCATTGAGGACACTAAAACTCTAGATATTAAGCACTAAATTAGTCAAAATCCCCGACTCCTCAACACCCCCAACTTATACTTTTGCTTTTCTTCAAGTAAAACACAAGATCAATTAGTTCAACAGACATGTCTGTAAATAGTGCTACTCAAGACTGAACATGAATGTACATAAGAGGTCCAATCTACACATGTAATGTTCAATTGTTCACTCCAAGTTTGAAATTGTTACTAGCCATCATAAAATAGAACTCAAGCTCACAATTCATGATTGAAATGTAAATTCAATCTCAACAAAAGTATTTAAATGCCCTCACATCAAGAATGATTCCATGCTTACAGAAAGCTCATCAACATTTCAAAATTAAGGAATCAAAAGCAACTCTCACACTCTCAAAGATAACCACATGCATGATTCTACCCATAGGCTTGACCATATTTTCCAATCAACTGATATTAAGCTCAATCAAGATCACAAAGGTCTTTCAAGGCTAGTAACGGGGCTGAGGGTAAAGGTATGATCATTTTATCTCACTAACTTCAACCTTCATGAAGCATGGCCTACATTTTACTTTTTCTCCTTTTCTTTCCCTTTTTTTTTTTTTTCACAATCCACCCTATGTTCTTTTAAGCATGATTCATTGGATACCCCATTTATTTTGTCTATTGCACAAACTTTATTGCAACACTCTCTTTCTTTTTCAATCTTTTTCTTCTTTTGATTTTCTTCTCTTTTTTTTTATATGGATGGGTTTCATTTTCTTCAACACAATCTATCAAGGGAAAATTTTCACAGACTTCTTGACTTTCCTCCTTTTTCACCACACCCCCAACATAGGATTTTAGCCTAAGTTGGCTATTCGAACGAACCAATTCTTCTTGAAAGTTTTATGTGTTGGGAAAATGTGCTCATGTTTCATCCAAAGAAAAGGTTAAGTTCAATCGATGCCAAGCTAGGTTCACACTCTCACAAGGAGGTCACAAAGAGGTATACTAGTAATTTTGTTCGCTCTCCAAAAGTTTTGCCTAAGATCATCTCTATCATTCACCTACATTAGTCGATTGGACTAATGGGGCAAGTTCTAGGTATTACCAATCACATATTTCAAGACAATCTCACCACACATCGCATTCAACACCATCATCAATCAAGATTCTACAATTTTCAGCTCGCGTGCAACGATCATCACAAGATTCATTTCAACAATCATCCAATCATAGTGAGATGCTAAGAGTTCACACATGACTTATGCAACTCAAATTTGCCTCATTGGAATTGCACAAACATATCATTCAATCAAGAGCACTATTCAAGTCATCGGTATTGATCACAACCGATAATCAAGTATCCAATAGAGCAGCTACATCCACAAACATCAAGAGGTGAAATTTTAAATTTGGATAAAAGACCAACAAGCATTCACATTAAAAACCAGAAAGTCATAATCAAAAAGTGTAAGCATAACAATTTATCACAAAAATCAAACGTTCACAAAAAAATCCAAAAGAGGTAGGTATGAAGATACCTCACCTTGCCAAACAAAACTAACAATTGTCCTCAATGTAAAAGAAATTAAAAGTCTCAAAACAAAAATAAGGAGAGTCAATATCCCCCTGTCAGGCTAAGCCTAAGGTGAACTCTACGTATCCATGACTACCTCAATCTGGGCATTAGTGCCCGGCTCAACTCCATCCTTCGCTCCACTAGAGCCCACTATCGATGTATCCTACAGAGAGGCCTCCAAAGTTGTCTACACCATCGCACCCTCTAGGTCCTCCAAGTCATCATACACTTCTGTAATTCGTGTACTAAGATCCTCCTTATCACTCTCGAAATCATCAGACTCAGCATCCTCATCAATCACATCAACATATCCGGTCATATTACCCGAAAGGTTCTCAGACATGGATGACAACTCTGTACTTGGGACCTCGGGAAGGTCTACCATGCCGAAGAACATATATAGATCCGTGAATTTAATCTCATCCACATAATGTCTCAAGTCAGTAATATAGGCTCTTAAGGCCGTCACATCCTCAGATTGGCACCCACTCTGCTCACACACCTCCACTCTTACGGTATGGGCATCTAATGTTAATCCATGCGCAATGATCAGCTCTCGGAGCTCTCTCAACTCGCCGGATAGGATCTAAGGCAACATAAATGGCCCTCTCAATCATCCTAAGAATAACAACCTCTACTCGAGAGGCATGTATATCATCAGATTGGGATAGGTGGCCCATCATGAACAACATAGTCTGGGTCAATGGGGGCCAGGAAGAAGAAATAACAGCAGTGGAAGTAGTAGCAGCTGCAGAACTAGATGGAACATAAGTAGAAGTGTCAGGGATACCTGAAGGCTCACCGGCCTAAGAAGGAGGGGTTGTGTCTTTCTGTAGCATCTTGACGTCAACCACCGGGGAAGTGTCCACCTGTGCAACTTTCCTCCGCGCGGCCTCATCTCTAGTGTACTCAGCTTCGTTCCTCTGGATGTCAGTAAAAGAAGTGGTAGTCACTTGGGCATCCATCTTCTCTACCAATGGTACTCAGGCACTCCAGCACAACTCTGTGATCAACACTGGGAATGGGAGTGAGGTCTGACTCTTCTTGGCCTTCATGGCCATCTATTGCTAGATAATCAACCCGAGATTTAGTCTATCTCGATCAATGATGCACCCAACAAAGAAATTTTCAGATGCTGAAGTATAGACTTGTTTTGTGAAGGCATGAAGTGGCTGCTAATAAATCCAAAAAAATATCGGGAAGCTGATGCTTACCGTGACCAGCGACATTAACCTACAGTACAAGAGTCTACGATCGTCGATAATATAGTAACCCAACCAAGGGTTGGGGTCGTGTCCCAAGGGAGTGGTAGTGAAATTAGTAGTTCGGCTAGGATTTTGTTCTAGTTAGCTGTAGTTTGAAAAATTATCGAATAAAAACAAAGTAAATTCAAGTAGGTGACACCAAAGTGTCAAATATCAATAGGGGTTTGTCACAAGTATAGTTAAAACAACAAAAATAAAGAGAAAATTCAAGTATGCAGAGAAGTTCTTGGGGTGTGACTGCAATACATATTGATATAAATCGTTGGGTACATGCTTTCAATAGGAAATTTGCAAGATAATAGTGACTACACTAAGCTTTAGATGGAAATAAGTTACCTCTTGGGCAACTTACCCCGTTTCAAATGGGTTCCTCTCGGACACCCATTTGCCGGATGAAGGCCGGCCTACGCCTTACCCCACTCACTTTCTCGAGTTGAGTGTTAGAATATGGGACTAGGGCTCACCCTCTCGGGCTGAACCTCATGTCGACCCACTTCTTAGGCCATCAATCTAGCAGTCTTCGTTTCGCGACCTCTCTCTCGAGCAAGCCGAAAAAACATGGGTGGTTTTGTATTTACATCTCATAACCCATTAAATTAGACCACAACAACTAGGTGAAATCACCATTAAAATGCATCTAACCTATCAGCAAGCAAGACCCAACAATAATATCAACACGTATTTGCTAAATCACACCCCAAGAATGGAGGTTTTTAGCAACATATCAAGAAATAAGAAATTATACCTATAATGATACAGAAATCAAATGGGTATGAGAAATTAAACCTTGATTTAAGCAAAGGAAAAAGAATAGAGAAGACCCACTTCAAATTTGGGGAAGATGAACTCCTTTCTTCAAGTCTCCCACAAAACACTCTCCAAACTTGAGAGAAAATATGAAAGCTAAAGTGAAAATCACAATAATGTTTACTCTCCTGTTCCAGACAAAAACTAGTAAAGAGTTTAGTATTTATAGACTTTAGAAAATAGTGCTGGCGGATCGCTCGTCTAGGTTAGTCGCGAACGCCGAATGACTCGGCGATTCGTCCTTCTTCTAGTTCATCGTTGTTTATGCTTTGCCTTAAGCATTTGTGCGTTCTGGATCATTGGGCGGTATACTTCTGCTTCGTGGAACTGATCGGCGAAAAGTCGAATGCTCCGTTCATCGCCTTTTTGATCCTTCTCCTTCAGGGTTTCGCGTACTTGAACAAAGGGCAGAGTGCTTCCCTTTGGCGAATGCTTGGCGATGCTCAGGCTTCAGATTCTTCGTTCTTTTCAGCCTTTTGATTCCTTTTTTGCGCCTAAGTGTCGATGCTTCCGCTAAAACTTCAAATGCCCGAAACTTAAGTGTTTTCATCAAATATTTAGACTAAATAAGCCTTTGAGGACACTATTTCTATTAAAATAAATCCCTGAATGAGTCTAATTTGTGGATTCATCAACACCCCAACTTAAACTTTTGCTTATCCTCAAGTAAAACTCAAGTTCAGCGGTTCAAATAGGATGTCTCAAATAGTGCTACATAAGACTAAATCATGAACATACACAAAAAGATTCAAATTACTCATGCAAAGATCAATTGTGTACTCAAAGATTCAAGTTGTGACACACCATTACCAAAGATTCTCATGCTCGCAATACTTGCTACTTGTGAAAGTTCAATCTCAACAAAAAATATCTAAATGCCCTCACATAAAGAATGATTCCATATTCACACACAGAGGTTAATCAATTCAAGATCAGGAATCAGATGCAACACTCACACTCAAAAATAGGAACACAATGCATGTTTTCACCCATAGGCTTGCCCTTATTTTCCAATCGATCTTCGGTTTGGCTCACTCAAGATCAAAAAGGTCTTTCTAAGGCTTGTAATGGGGTTAAGTGCAAAGGTATGGTCATTTAGGCTCAATGACTTCCATGAGATGTGGTATTCTCAAGGCATCCTCTTCTTTTCCTTACTCAATTCTTTTTTTAGTGCTTCTAAGTCATCTTTTTATTCATCTCCATTGATTGCTTGGAAACCCAATTTCTTTTGTACTATTATTCCATAACTTTTCTTTTTCATTCTTTTCTTTTTTTTATATGGAGGGTTTCCATTTTTCCGCAACACGATGGGTTAAGGGAGACTTTTCTTGCACTTCTTAACTTCTCCTTTTCTTTTTTCACCACACCCCCAACTTAGGCTTTTGGCCTAAGTTGGCTATTCACTAAACTAAAAATCAAGAGAATTATAGCTAGTGGATCAAGTAAGGTCTAGGGTTCATTAAGGTTCTTTCAAAGAAAGGTAAGGCTCAAAGGGTGTTCAAGAGAGTTTCACACGCTCACGGGTAGGCCACAAAAGAGTTATATGTCAAATTGGCTCACACTCTTCAAAAGTTGTCTAAGATCATCTCAAGTGCACACCTTACTAAATCAATCAGACTAATGGGGCAAATTCTAGGTTTATTCATGCAAGGTTCAAAGTAAGTTCATCACACACGGCATCGGCATTTAAGTCAAACAAGACTACACAGTTTCACTAGTGTGCAACGGCCAGTACAAGAGAATCAATTAGAGAAATGGCTAATCACAACGAGATGCAAAGAGTTCACATATTGTCTATGCAATTTCATTTGCTCTTGTCGTAGCGCACATTCATGTTTCTTCGATTGAGAGCACTATTCAAGTCATCGGTATTGATTAAAACTGAGACTTGAATTTGTACAAGAACAACCACTTTCAACACAAGAGGTGGCGAAAATTTTTGAAAACTGAAAATTTTTCGGAAGGGTCAAAATTATTTTTCAATTAAACCCAAAAGAGAGCCATAAGCTCAAACAATTGCTAAGCAGTTTTGAAAATATAACTAAAAATAGACAACCCAAATATATACAGAAAACATCATTCAAAACAACCAAACAAGGTGAGCCTCACCCCACCACTAAAGAAATGTGTTTGTCCTCAAATGCGAGTAATAGTATATAAAAATAAAATCAAAGCAAGACAAAGAGAGAGGTAAAGAGAAATCCTATCTATGCGGCCTCTCCTCCTGTTGGGGCATCAGAACTCTGAGTTGTAGTCTGTAATTGGGCATCAGTCCCCGGAGTAGTCATATCAAGAGCAGTTGTGCCAGGGCTTGTAGGGGCTGCTGTGGACGTCTCAACATGCGATGCCTAGATCACCGGGTGCACAACTGTCCCAACCAGATTTGACAGGTTCCCAATGATGTTTTTCTCCTCTTGTGTTGTCATCTTCTCATCAGTCTCAACATCTCCATCTGCAGTTGCTGCCTCTCCAGGTGCATCCCGATCCTCAGTGGTTCTCACCAAGTCATTGAAGTCAACAGATTTGAGATAGTCTACGTCCCTCCACTGACCCGCAACATCAGCTTGTGAAGACGGTACCTGAGATGACCTCCCTTGTCTGCTCTCATATATTGTAACACTCAAGGTCAAAGCATCGATAGAGGTCTAGATGGGGGCAAGTGCAGCGGCTATAACTCTCTCAATCATTCCTGGGACTGACTTCTCCAGTCTGGATGCCTATGCCTCGGCTGATTGGGCTAGATGGCCCATCTTCAGGATCATACCCTAAGTGAACTGGATCGGCTGGCCGGAAGAAGAAGCACCTGGATCCTGTGAAGAGGAGGAAGGAGCTTCTCTTCTAAGATAGTCCGGACCCCATCACCCTTTAACCTGTTAAGCATCCTAGGTTGAGGCACGATAGGAGGTGTAGGAGCCACGGGAGGTGTCTGTGCTGGCTCTGGATTTGGCTCAGGGGGAGTTGTGGCTGAGGTAACCCCGGTGGAGGTGGCAACATCTGATGAAACTCTGGTGGGTGAGGATTGAGGCAGATTTCTTACTCTGCTATGTCATTGAATAAATGGTTGGTCCTCTTCAAGCTCATCCCAATCAGTGCTGGCCTCAACAACTACTCCTTTCTTTGCTATGCATTTCTTCTTTTTGCCTTTACCTTGTTGGAGATCTTCCCTTCCACTCTTCGGAGGATTTGAGCCTCTTTCATTAATACGAATGCCTGGTGCTACTTTCTTTTGGAGTTGCGTGTTAGAGCTGGTGCATACCATACCTGCAATAGTCTTATGATTAGTCGAAAAAGTAATCAAATTTAAATAGAGAAAATTGTTGCAGAGAGGTTCGCCGTTCCACTCGGCGATTCGCCAAATCTATTTAGCGATCAAGTTCGAGCTCGCTGAGTGGATTAGCTTGCAACCAGGGTAAATTGGCGATGGAAAAGTCTACTTGGCGAGTCGCCATCTTCTTTCGGCGATGACAAAATTGTCTGCTGGAAGATACAGTGAAAGGGAAAAGGGGCATGCAAAGGGCGATCCAAAGTCCTATTGGTGAATCGCCGACTACTTTCGGCGATCACGAATGTGTTTGCCAAAAGTTACAGATCTTATAGCACGAAGGACATGGATTAAGGGTGGTCTACAACTAGTAAGAGAACCATCGAGTCGTTTGGCGAGCTCGACCCAGCTCGCCGAATGACACAACGTTCCCATTTTTCAACCCAACTCTTGAAAGCGACCATACAATCTTCAGAAGCATAATCAAAGCATGCACACACGAAATTCACCTAAAACTCGTACTTCCCATCACCCCGGAGTACTCAAACTTCTTTCAATTTTTGCCAAATTTGGCCATTTAACTACGATTACCCTTAAGAATGTTGTCACCCATTCCTTCATCGAGTAATTGTCGTTATTTAGCGCAAATGTGGGCTACGTAGACTTCACTCAATCAACCTAATAACTAATATGCAACACCCATTTCAAGATCAATTAATTCAAAGTGCAAACACTAAGCCATTCAACCATTTAAGCATTTTAGGCAAAATTTACGAATTGAAAATAGCATCATAGCAACCTATTTCTATCAGAGAGGCCCATCACACGTCATCCTGATACTATAATTGCAAATGAGTGCAAATTTTCAAAAATAAATTTGGGGTTTTAGAGACTAACGTTTAATGCCGATCAAATAGCTTTTTGTATGCTAGGCAGCAAAGAAATCAAACCCCAAGCACTAATCACCGACTAAAATGCTAATGTAAGGGGAAAATCTAGAAAATAATAACTTTGGTGTGATTGTGGAGAGTTTGAAACGAGGGAAAGTGAGAGATTCAAAAATTTGACCTTTGGCGTTTATATAACCGTTCAGTTCTTGTCCATTCGGCAACGTTATTCGCACTCGCCGAACCACTCGACGAAGCACCAAGCGGTCTTTTATCCCGCCGTTTCTTCAAAATCTTCAATTTTCTAGGGGCGAAATCGGTAGTCTGCATCGAGATCGCCGAACAGGTTGGCGATTCGATGAGCTACTTTTCGAGTTCGCCAAGTTTTACAGGCTCTGCAATGCACTAGAATTGAGCCCAACAACAAATTCAACCGTGCTCGATGACCTATTAGGCGAATCGCTGAATGGACCTATTGCTCGCCAACTTGAAATTTTCCACACTTATCTCATTTTTAACCTGCCACATTAACACACCATTATTTATAAAAGTAAAATCCTACATTTACGACCTTGGGTTGCCTCCCAAGAAGCGCCTTATTTAACATCGTGGCTCGACGTAGGTCCTGCCTCACTCTCTGTTATTGGAGCTAGGCCTAGTGTCACTAGGTAACCCTAATATATCGTTTGGATGGAGCTGAGGCATTACAAACATAATGAGTGATCTGATGTGCTGGATTGATCTAAAATGAGATCCAATCAATTTATTCAATGCTTCAACATTCTCTCTCATTTCGTCCAACACTCGATCTTGATCGGTGATCTTTTGGAGAATGATTTGAAATGTGTCCTCAACACAACTTCTCTCATCTTCTCTAGACTTCTTCCGCGCATGAGGAGGTATGTACCTCCCTTGGCATTTGCACTGGTTGTCCACCTCAGATATTTTGGTGGTCAAGCCATTTAGTTGAGATACCAGTGCAGCTATCTTGAAGTCACCCTCAACTTCTTGATCAGCCTTAGCTGGCTTGCCACCCACTCCCTCTATCATTCTCAGAAGTCCTGTATACACAAACAATAAACAAAGAAAAACAAAACTAAAAGTAAAATTAGTAAAACCTACACTAAAAAGAACAAAAAGCTCTAGTAAACTACATTTTCACGTGACACCACTACCCGACAGCGGCGCCATTTTGATGCTTATCGTGACCAACGACACTAACCTTCGGTACGAGTATCTACGATTATCAATAATATAGTAACCCAACTAAGTGTTGGGGTCGTGTCCCAAGGGAGTGGTAGTGAAAATAGTAGTTAGGATAAAATTTAGTTCTAGCTAGCTATAGTTTGAGAAAATATCGAATAAAAACAAAGTAAATTCAAGTGGGTGACACCAAAGTGTCAAATATCAATGGGGGTTTGTCACATGTATAGCTAAAACAATAAAAATAAAGAGAAAATTCAAGTATGGGGAGAAGTTCTTGGGGTGTGACTGCAATATTTATTCATATAAATCGTTGGGTAAATGCTTTCAATAGAAAATTTGCAAGATAATAGTGACTAGGGTAAGCTTTAGATGGAAATAAGTTCCCTCTTGGGCAACTTACCTTGTTTCAAATGGGTTCCTCTCGGACACCCATTTGCCGCATGAAGGCCAGCCTACGCCTTACCCCACTCACTCTATCGAGCTGCGTGTTAGGATATGGGACTAGAGCTCACCCTCTCAGGCTGAATCTCATGTTGATCCGCTCCTCAGGACATCAATCTAGCAGTCTTGGTTTTGCGACCTCTCTCTCGAGCAAGCCAAAAACACATGGGTAGTTTTTATTTGCAACTACAAACCCATTAAATTAGAACACAACCACTAGGTGAAATCACCATTAAAATGCATCTAACCTATCAACAAGCAAGACCCAACAATAATATCAACACATATTTGTTAAATCACAACCCAAGAATGGGGTTTTTAGCCACACATCAAGAAATAAGAAATTATACCTAAAATGATACAGAAATCAAATGAGTATAAGAAATTAAACCTTGATTTAACCAAAGGAAGAAGACTAGAGAAGACCCACTTCAAATTTGGGGAAGATGAACTCCTTTCTTCAAGCCTCCCACAAAACCCTTTCCAAGCTAAAGAGAAAATATGAAAGCTAAAGTGAAAATTACAATAATGTTTTTTTTACTATCCTGTTCCACACAAAAACTAGTAAAGATTTTAGTATTTATAGACTTCAGAAAATAGTGTTGGCTGATTGCTCGACGAGGTTAGTCATGAACACTGAGTGACTCAGTGATTCGCCCTTCTTCTAGTTCATCGCCGTTTGTGCTTTGCCTTCAGTATCTGTGCGTTCTGGATCATTGGGCGGTATACTTTTGCTTCACGGAACTGATCGGTGAAATGTTGACTGCTCCTTGCATTGCCTTTTTGATCCTTCTCCTTCAAGGCTTCACGTACTGGAACAAAAGGCGGAGTGCGTCCCTTCGGCGAATCGCCAAGCATGCATAGCAATGCTTAGGTTTCAGCTTCTTCATTCTTTTCAGCATTTTTGTTCCTTTTTTTCGCCTAAGTATCCATGATTCCACTAAAACTTCAAATACCTGAAACTAATTGTTTTCATCAGATATTTAGACTAAATAAGCATTTGAGGACACTATTTCTATTAAAATAAAGCCCTAAATGAGTCCAATTTGTGGACTCATCAGAAGCCACATTCAAATCCTTCTTCTCTATCTGAACTCCCGGCTCAATCCATGGTGGTGTGATGTCAGAGATAAGAGGAGCCAACCACGCCTTTATATCATCCAGGGTCTTCTTTTGTATATGATCTACCAACGCATGGATGACATTTGTAGTGCACCCCAGAACCTCATTGATGTCGGTGCTATTGCATTTCAACTTTCTACCGTGCACCACCACATGGTCAACCGGTGCGAATATGTTGCCCGTCTTCTTCCCCTTTGGCACCAACTTCCCATACTCAGCATAAAACTGTCGGAGTTGAATCTAAAATAGTTTAGGGCTTTTTGAACCTCAATTCGCGCACTAGTCGGCGAAGTTCACTTATGTCACTGACCTATTCGGCGATGTGCCGAATGGTACTTTATCCGCCGAAAGTTACAGAAACCCCATCCATTTAGTTGGACAAATAGGCGGTCCAGATCAGGTTTGTCGACCTATTCGGCGTGACGCCGACAGGTACCTGGGCTCGTCTAACTTCCCCTTTTCCCTAAACATTAAATTTTCAACTTACAAATTTAACACCTATTATTCAAACAACAACATTAAAAGCTAAAAACTTGGGTTGCCTCTCAAGAAGTGCGTTATTTAACGTCGTGGCAAGATAAAAACATGCTTTCAAGCTTCATTCTTTGGGTTGACCATGATATCACTCCATAGACCTCATTTTTGTCTTGGATTTGAATGAGTTGAAATTTGACCCATTTGTGCTGCCAGCTGCTTAATCAATACCGAATGTGAGGTAACTATTTGGTTCAGCGATGAGACGTCATCTTTCATTTTCTTTAGAACTTTGTCCGGTTCTTCCACTTCGTTTAAAATGAGTGCAAGCATATCTCAGTGCAAAAAATTCCAAGATCTGCCCCCTGCTCTTTTGGCTTTTGACGCTTATGGGAGGTACATATCTCTCTTTTTCACCGTCCCGCTCTATTCAATTCATACCACGGTGACGCCATTCCCTATCTAAGTCTCTCCAACCATCATAATGCTCCCTATTCCAGCTTTCGTTTCTGCGCGACCTTAGATAGTTCAGATGCAAATCTCCTCCTTTATTTGTTAGGAAGTGTACTTCCTCATAGTGCACAACTTTAAATTGCTCTTCATCGGTATTCACTCATTAACTCCAAGCACATGCACAACCTTAAAACCACTACCCATAACGTCTTTTGACAATAGGTCTATTTGGGTCATCATTTTGGCTATGTTTCCATCCCATTCTTGGTCCTTTTCATTTTTTTCCTTTGTCATCTTGATGTTCAAAGGAGACACTTGATCTTCTCTAGTGTACCAAGAACGGTTGATTTTTTGTCATTTCATCAAGAAGACTAGATGTTATTTTCAACAGTTGTTGAATGATTCCTCCTCGAACAAGCTAGTCCTCTATACCTTTGTTGAGTGAATCTAGACTCTGGTAGAAATATTGTAGCAACACTTTGTTCGGGAGTCCATGAGTTGGACATTGGAGCAGCAACTTCTGAAACCTCAGCCATGTCTTATGAATCGGTTTACCATCCAGTTCCTTAAAGTTCATAATATTATCTCTCAATGTCACCATCTTCGAGGGAGGGAAAAACCTTAAATAAGACACATCAATGAACTCTTCCCAAGAAGTGATTGAATCCCTTGGTAAATAAGCCAACCACTTTGTTGACTCCCCCATTAGAGAAAAGGGAAACAAACGAAATCGGACCAACTCCTGAGTGATGTTCTTGAAAGCTAATAGCCCACACACATCCACAAAATTTTGGATGTGGTCATGAGAATCCTCAGTAGCTAAACCTCCAAATATACCCTTCATTTGCAACAACTGTTATTAACACCCAATTTTGACCCTCCCGATAGGAATTAATTCACGAGCTTCTTAATTTCCAAATGATTTAGAATAATTAGTTTTATAAAATTCAAACACTTTTCTAAGTAATTTTAAGTGATCTTAGTCGATTTTCATAATTTATAAACAGTAAATATAATTGATATAGTTTTATAGATATGATCGGTATGTTTCATAAATATATGAAAATCATCTCAAAAAGATTTTATTTTAAATATTCTATTAAAATTAGTTTAGTTTAAATTATGATTAATTTTAAAAATCAATTGGTTTATAGTTGAATTAAATTTTTTTATTTTGTTAAGATGAGAAGCTCCTAAATTAACTATATTAATTCATCCTATTTAAACTCTAGCCGAATCTTTTAGAAATTAATTCTTTGATTACATCTTAACTCCATTTGGCTAAATTACTGATTAATTCTCTATTAAGATTTTAGCCAAATCCTCCATTATCTTCAATTCCTCTCAAACAAATTTTGGGCCAAATCAATTCCCAACCGACCCAATGCCTTGATTTCTAATCCAGCCCACTTTTTTACTCTAGACCCAACCCATTCTAATTTTTTCTTTCCAATTCAGCTTCTTTAACCCACTCCCACCTCCGTCTGACCCGACCCGACCCGACCCGTCCAGTTTTCTATTCTCAAAAGAAAACCTAGTGTGAACAACAGCTTCCCAAAACGACAACAATAGCTAGCGGACGGCGTCTTCACGATTCCAAGTAAAGATGTTCGAATTCACAACAATGAGCAATTCCAATACATAGTGTGAAAACACGGAGATACACGGAAAAGTAGCGAGGAACGCAGAAAGCAGTACTCTACAAATTTTGTTTTCTTCTTCCCGTCCCTCTCAATCCGTACTATCGCAGCAGCACGCGAAAGCACCCCTATAGCGTGAGATCGCTCCATGTCGGCACTCAAGGAAAATCAAGTCGATCCCAGCCATCTGTCTCCCTTTCCTCTTCCGGAATGAGTTGAATTCTTAGAAAAAGGTGTGTTCCCCTAAAATGGTGAAAGAAGTTTTTGGATTTTTGAAAATCAGAATTGGCCCTTCAATCCATTTTTCATCCTTATTCCCCCTAAATCTGAACCCTATTTTTTCCTATATATATTCTCCTCTTTTTCATTGTTAAGGTTGGAGGAAATTTGAGAAAAAATTGGAACGAACACATACCTTAGATGTTTCAAGTCTTACTGCCATATACAAGTGTTTAGGATAGTTACGGAAAGTTGCGAAACTAGGGTCCGGATACTTGTTTAATCCTTGTTCGTGTTCTCTTTTTGTTTTGTTCGTCGGGTCCGCCAAAACTATTGGAACTCGCATTGCGGTGGTGGAAGTCTGCTCAAGTTCCTCGTCCCATTTCACTGATACCAGAAAGGTAACATCTACTCGATTTTCTCATTTTCATATTTAGCAAATGGCATTTCTAGTATTCTGGGGGGTCTGTTTAGTTGTTATTTGTTACTAAGTACTTGACATACCAATATGTTGTATCTGTGTTGTTTAGCGATTTTCATTGTTTACTAGTGGTGGTGTTGTTTTTTGTTTTCGCTATCTCATGTCTAGCTTTGCTGCCTCTTTGTGTTTATCCTAAAGTCATTCCACTATGTCTCATCTTGAGTTCATTTGCTTAAATATTGTTGAACGATCATGTTACGTCTCCTATGGCCTCTTAGCATCTAAAATTTCTTTTTTTTCTTGCTACTATAATGTCTTGCTATTTGTTTTGTAATTTGAGTTAATGTTTATTATTCGACGTCGTATCCTTCATTCCTTCGCCTCAAGCTGAATGAATGAACTAAAATGTCAACATTTCGAATCATGTGCTATATTTATCATTGTTTTGGGTTCTTATTGTGTATCTGTTATGGCTCATTTCTATTCTTTCCATTCAATTGTTTGTTAAGCTCGCCACAAGATATAAGATGCTGTTTTACTTTTCCAGACTCCTAACCCCTCTTCTAATTCTTGCTTTCCTTTCAAATTTCTTCCCTGCTTGCTTCCCATTTTTGTTTGTTACATTTTTAGTATATTTATTTACTCCTTCCGTTCATAACGAGATGTGGTGCACTAAGCCCCTTTACGATAATTGTCATTACTTCGTTTATATGGTTTCCAAGTCCGTGGTATGATAGGTGTGATAGTTTATGTCTTTAATTTGGGCGTGAGGTTGAGAAGTATTCGGGAATCAAGATGTTATGGTATTCGATTGGCTTAAAGGAATCCTTCAAAGTACCAGGTCCTTGGTGAGGAATTGGGTTTAACCTTTAATTGTAGGGAATCAGTAGTCTTGTTCCCTTATTTCTTATTTGGTTGTTGTTTTGATCTTAGTTGTCTGCATCTTCATTTTCGTTCCGTTATTTCACATTTTTTTATCATACTTGGAATCAACTGATTTCTTAGGGTCGGTTTGATATGGTTTTTCTTTCTCTAGAATGATTTGGACCACTTGAAATTTAATGTCCGGTGACCAATTTTAGGATTCTCTTTGTTAATTTGAGAATTGTATTAATGGAGTGTTACTTCTCTATTTTGGGTTAAAATTAAATGATATTAGCTCTTTCCATGCTTACTGCTTCGTTTCCCTCACATATTAAATTGTTTATTGTAATCCACGTGTTGAGTGTCTATTTATTCGCTTTGACAAATCGATATTGATATGGATCAGTAGCTAATCTTCCCTTACTTTTTTCTATGCATGAACACCGTCCTGAGTCCTCATGGGCGTGTTTCCTCTCTTTGAATTTCGATTATTGGGCCACCATGGCCCCAATATCTCTTTTATCGAGTCGGCCAGCCTATTAAAAATTGACGAACAGGTGTTGGAGTTGAAAAAAGCAACAGATTGAGAAATTGAAAAAATTGTACCAAAGGCTCACTCTTAATTTCAAAATCGTATTTTGTTATTTTGGGCCTAAGCCCACTTATTTGTTAGTTCTTAGGACAGGTGGAGGAATTGGGCCTGAGGCCCAAAAGAAAGATATCTATTTTATGTTAGAATGGGAGAGGTACTAGTGATTTAAATGGGCCAAATGTCCAAACGAAAATAGGCCCAAGTGTTGGTCCTGGCGGACAGAAAACCAGACTTGGGCCCAAATTTCCTTCTTTACTTCGTTATGTTATATTTTTTTACCTGTCATTACTTGTTGTTAATCTTAAGTTTACTACAATTTATTTTTTCCGATAGAAAGTTATTCTGAACTAATTTTCCAAAAATCAACTAATTAAGCATTCACTTCCTCCGATATAAAAATATAATCTTGTAAGATATTGTACTTAGGTGATATCTCACTTAGACAGTAGTCCCCATATTTCACCCCCTTTTCCCCTTTTAAAATGGTTCTAATTATAAAAATTGCTCAAATCAAATTAAGTTAATTTTTAGCCAAATGATTAATTGCCGAATAACCGCATTAGCGGGTGTTCTAGATGCTTTAAAACCCTTTCTAGAATACTAATAAGAACCCCGAACCCCTTTTAAGTTTTCGTTAGATTTCTGTTTGTCTTTTGAAATCAATAGCTTTCTTAATTTTACTTTAAAATTAAGTGGCGACTCTTAAAACAAGCCTAAAATTATTTTTAATATAAAACAGAATGGTGACTCTGTTGGGGACTTGAATGAGTTCTAACCTTAAGATTAACTTATTTGGCTATTTGTTTAAATTTCTTACTAATTTCAATTCTTGTAAATTATAAAATGTGGCATTCATGGCATCCGATTCCGCCAAACGGCAAATACATTGCATTAGGAAAAAAGGTGGTTACATGGCTTACCACGATTGTCCTTCAGAAAAAACACAAGTTGAATTCTTTGGAAGTAATAAACGAATAGTTGGCTTGCGGCCATCCAACATCATTTATTAGGCTTCACCCCGTTGTTTGTCTGACTCGGGCAACCATCATTTCTAAACTAATTCTAGTCAACCTAGAGTAGAGCGAAACCAAATCCAAATCTAAGCATTATCCTAAGATGGATTAATACCCAAGGCGTATTAAGTCCATTAGTAAAACCGCCAAAAATCATGTCCAATATCCACGACCTGACGACATATCATATTATTTGATATTTGAAAGATGTATGTGTGGAAACCTGATTGTTACCTATTTGGGGGGGAATCTTAATCAGGTTCTATTTTGTAGGTATGGATCGATTTCCCAAGTTCGACATGGTTGTAAAGGCTCCAGATATCCTCAAGTTATGGTACAACGACCTCAATTCTTTTCATAGAAGGGACCTTAACAAATATGTACGGGCCCTAACAGAACTCATCAACATGGTTGGGTGGCCTGAACTGATTAAAATTGTCACATGCTACTGGACACAGTAGGTACAAGGCTTGGAAGAAGAGTAAGAAAATGGGAGGACATCTTAATTCCTAACAAGCCTAGTGTCGAAGAAATTACAAAATGGCTCAGGTTAAGAAAGGATTGCGCTCACTGGGCCGAAGGATCAAGCATTGCTTTCAGAGATTTGTATAATAAATTTGGGTATACGAGCTTCTTCGCAAAATATATCTGAGAGTTCAGATTCACTTTTAGAGAATGGGATGGGATCAGACCCCTGGCGTTCGCTATTGCACTGTTAGGTACTATGGTTTTTACCGAGGGCCCAAGCCTCAGCATCAACACCCAAACAATTATGCTCGCGAACACTCTGTTCCATGGGTATGGAAACCAGGGGAAAGTGAAGTATTATCCCATCGCGCCTGTCATTTTCTCTAACATGTACCGTCCTTTGTGAAAATGCAAGGAAGGGCATCGTTATTTTCAGGATTGTAACCTCTTCCTCCAATGGTGGATAATGAGCCACTAGGCGAAGAGACACCAGACTCAAAAGCTCTATACTCTAGATGAGTATAATGCTCTTAAGAGTTTGAATGATATGTTATTATGGGCAAACTTAGAAAAAAGGAGAACCAGAGTAAGATAAGCTCATATTTTCTCTGAGTTAAGAGAAAAAGATATCCAGTGGATGTTCGACCGTTTCATCTCGAAAGATGCCACTGTGCAGGGCGGCAGGCAACTTGTGCTTCCTCTACCAGGTATTCGAGGTATCTGCCTGTATGCACCCATCCGGGTCTTGAGGCAGTTCAGAAGAAAACAGACTACACCCCCAAACGCATACTACCATATCTATGTGTTCGACATCGGGGATGATAGAGTCCCTGAGGCTTCAGAGATGCTAACAAAATGGAAGAAAGTAATACGAATGGATGAAACACCATTACCACAGACCGATATAATGCTAGGTACGATGAAACCTGCAAAGCTTGGTTGAAAGACAATATACAAGGTATCTCCTTCCCAGTTCCAAACATTTACTGCAGTGTGGAGGACAAAGAGTCCAAAGCTTTGATAGAATTAAGAGAGGTAAAAAGGGAAGCTCAGGAAATGCACAATGAATTTCTTCGAAAGCAAGAGGAGGATAAATACGCCCTTGAGAGTGTAACTCAAGAATTAGAAATCTTGAGAAGCAATTTGGGAGATCTCATCTTATGGATTGGAGATAAGAAAAGTGGAATGTGTTTCGAAGACTGGGAGAAAAAGGCAGTCGGAGCTGTCACGACCCAAGCCTAGGGCCTAGACGTGACATGGCGAATAAGGAACCCGAAGGAACCCCAAACAAGCCTCTCAAACTTGTCATCACACTTCATCGATCGCGGAAGTACATTCAACATTAATTAACGGGAAATAGGGAC
>JAJOOR010032961.1:0-21812 GCA_036250505.1 Solanum acaule | reverse complement strand
CACTAGAACCTTGAATATACTTCTAAGTTCAAAAACAAAGAAAAATGTCCAGATTGTGCAAAAGAAGAAGAGTAATGCAAGCAAAACAAACAACAATATCTAAAGAAAAAATAATTGGCAGAAGAGAGGCATACCTGAGATTCAAGTAGATAGAAGAGAATGATTAGGGCAGAACTTCGATAACATATGACCTGTGTTTTCTCTGTTTTGAGAAAGCATAAATCAAAACGTTGAGAGTTCTGATAGTTGTGATGTAGATCGACACTAGCAGCTAGGGCATAGTACATATCTTTTGTTTGCGACCTGATGAAAACACAGAGAGTTTTAGGAATTGCTTTGCAGATCGATACTAGCAGCTAGGGCAGAGTAGATATCTTTTGTTTGTGACCTGATGAAAACACAGAAAGTTTTAGGAATTGCTTTGCAGATCGATACTAGCAGCTAGGGCAAAGTACGAACTATGTGTTTTGTTTGGGACGATGGGTTGAGAAAGAGAGATTTTTGTGTTTTCTTTTTAGAATTTTTTACTTTATTATAATTTGGTGCCTAAGATTTAGTCAAAACAACACTTTTTATTTTTTAATATTTTAATATTAAATTTTGCCACACTTTCTCCCGCTTTAAGACCCACAAATCTTAACTTAGGACCAGTTATTAATTCATTTAGGGACCAGATTTAGTACCTTCTCAATAAAATATGGAATTAAGGACTAGAATAAAATCTCGTCCCAATACAAGTACTTTTAGAGACGAGATTATTACCTCATCCCTAAATGTTGGTCTTAAATAAGTCTTTTTCTTGTAGTGTTTGGTGAAATAATCCACCCACTTGTTTTATCGCTGCAAATGAATAAATTTACATTCCAAATTTCTTGGAGAATTCCTAGCCCTGTATAATTCTCTGTGGGATTCGACCCTGACTCTTTGTTGGGTATTTTTATTAAGGACAACCGCTACTCTTTTAGTTGGTTTTGAAGAGTAGTTTGAGTGTTATCACAAATGGTGCCATTGCCAGGGAATGATGGCTAGAAATTCCATTTGAGAAATTAGTTTGTATGTTTGTTTAGTTGTAGTAGATTGTTGGTTGGTGTTGTGGTTTGGTGATTTAAAGGTTTAGGACATGAGTGACTATGGTAGTGACATGGTAGTCACTACGGGAAAAACAACAACATGGGCGATTTGAACGATATGCATGTGAACATCATTCAAAACACGGAAGCCATCTAGATACCTCCTACAGTTGGGAGAGCAATATTTCATGTAATTAAACAGTGCTACAATTGCTCCAACTACAAGAATTGATTGGGGGTTTAGCTCATTAGGATCCCCATGAACACCTTTAGAATTTTATAGAGGTATGTGGTCGTTTTTGTTAAAAAACATCTCACAAGAGTTCATGAGGTTGAGGTTATTCCTGTTCTCTTCGACGGGTGAAGCTATAAGATGGTTGGCGGAATTTCCAAATGACTATCACTTCTTGGGAGGAGTTAGATGAATCTTTCTTGGAAAGATTCTTTCCCTCTGGAAGATGGTTAAACTTGAAAACTAAATCCTAAATTTTAAGCGAATTAGAGGTGAACCTCTACATGGAACTTGGTTGCGGTTCAAGAAAATACTTTTTTAATGTCCAACACAGGGTGTTTCAGACAATTTTCTTCTGCAGTACTTCTATTGTAGACTTGATTCAGTCAAAAAAGGTGTGGCTAATCAATTGGTGCAAAGAGGATTAATTAGATAACCGTATGAGGTAGGAACATTGTTACTACATGCCATAACAAAGGTTAGCAGAGCATGGCATACTAGAAAAGACCAAGTGTCCACTCTACAACTGGGCATGAGCAAAGAGAAAATAAAAAAGGACAATGAACAAGATGAAAACATGGCTAAAATGATGTCACAACTCAAGTTGTTGCCTAAACATGTCATGGGGAGTGCACTTAAATTGGTAATGTGGTTGGAACAAGTAGTGGGCAGTTCCCGGATGATTTCAAGTTTGAGGCATTATACAATGAAGAAGTTCAATATTTTGGAAACCAAATAGGGGGTTCTCAACCAAATTACCAACGACAAGGTAGGAACTAAAGTTGGAACAAGGAGCGAGATAGCGGATGGAAAGATTTGAGAGGTGGAAATTAGAGCGATAGGGAGGCTGACAAAGGTAGATATATTCCTCCCCATGATCGTCTACTACCAAAAGAACCTCCAGGTCCTGAAGGAAACCTAACTTAGAAAATGGCCACAAGGATCTTCAATAAGGTTGAAGGATCCGACAAGGTGTTGAAAAATGACTTCTCCACTTTATCTCAAACAGTGACCTCTTATTTAGTGTCTATCTAACCATTGGAAACTCAGATGTTCCTAATTGTTACTCATCTCACTCAAAAACGAAAGGAAACATTGCCTAGCGACACCGTCCAAAATCCCAAAATTCAATGTTGAGTAAATGAGAACTATACCACAACATTAAATAAGGCTCTTCTTGGGAGGCAGCTTAGTCTTTACTGTTATTTTATTGGTTTCAATAATGTGTGTTTTGGGTGCATGTTCAAAAGAAGTCAAAGTGTTTAAAGGGGAACAATAGGCGATGCCAAAACCATAACGACGATCCGTTGAAGGCACTGTGCGAACTCATTCTTGTCCTATTTTAGACCTAGAAATGAAAAAAAAACTGTATTGTCAACTTAGGCGATTTGAGCTCCAAAAGGTGATCCATCGAAGTACACTTTACAGACTCAATCGAGTTCGCTGGATCAACCTTCAGGTTTGGTAGTCATTTAGGCTTCTTCAGTGAGATTCAGCTCCAGTTGGTGATCCCCCAAACACACGTGGTGACATTAGTTATGACCGCTGAATGTGCCTTGTATAAAAAGGCAAAAGGTCTTTCATTTTCAAAAAGAAAACCCTTTGTCAACTTTGAGATCCCTTCATCCCTTTCACTTTCAATAGCATATTATAGTGTGTGAGTGACCTTCTTATGTGATTATTGAGTGCGTGGAATGCATTATCTTGTTAGATCAATTGACCCATACCCTAACTTCTCGTATCTTCACATTTTTCTTCTATTTGAGGTTGGTATTCGCTTTCTATCTTATGATTTAAGCTTAAAATGTGTTTTATGTCAGTGAATTAGCCCATGTGATGCATGTTGTTAGTTGATTTCATTGGGGTCATACTAAATGATCGTATTTAACTGTGCCCATGAGTTGATTGCTTTTATTTGTGCCTAGAAATTGCTAAACTTGAATGTGTTGGTTACTTGTTGAAATTGGATAATAGATATTGTTGGATCTTAGTTGAATTTGATATGGGTAAAGCCTGATTAGCTTAGTGTTGACCCGATTGAATGATTTTTCCCAATTATATATAGAGTGAAGCTTTCTTAAGGGTAAAGCATCAATTTGAGCAATACTTTGTGGAATTTGGGGGAAATCTGAGTACACATGGGAAAATAAGGATGTGGGTAAATTTTAAAGTTGAGGGGGAACTAGATATTGTTGTGTATGTTAGTTTAATCTATGAAAATAGTCACCAGTCTGAATACCACATTTTCGGTGGGCTTGTTTGCCAAGTTGATTAGGTGAATCACCAAGTACGCCCCAACTTGCCTTCTAGAGTGAATATGTAACCTTGGGTACTGTCCCATTTGGTGAACTTGTCTTAGTTTACGGAACCCACTAGGAAAATCGTCAAGTGGAAGTGGAAATCATCCTTGATAGATGTTTCTTTTCATCTTGCACTGTTAGTTTCGGCGAGCTTGTCTTAATCCACCGAAACCAATTTGGCAAATCACTGAGTTGGAAGTTACTCCACACATTATGGCTGAATTCTTTGATTGTTGGTACTATCTGATTCGGTGAGCTCACAGGCGCTCACCCATCATGTTAATTAGGCTAACCGCCTTCTCATTAGGTGAGCCTCAGAACAATTTTTGAACTGTGCTTTCAATTGAGATTGATTTCAACTAACCTTCGATAATTCTATGTTTGAATGATAATGCTTTCCAGATTATGGCAAGAACAAAGGGGAAACAGTAAATTAAGATATAGAATTAGATAGGTACTCCTCTCCTCCTCCTCCTCCTTTGAAAAGCATAGGGGAATCCTATCAATGAGCCATCTGAGGCTCCTTTGGATTAGCAGCGGTTCGTTTTTCTTTAAAGATTTAGAGGCATTATTTATATGGTCTCCACGTTGATGTTTTTACCAACCACAAAAGTTTGCAATATGTATTCAAGAAAAAAGATCTAAATCTTAACCAAAGAAGGTGGCTGGAGTTGCTAAATGATTATGACATAAGTGCCCTCTATCACTCCAGTAAGGCGAATGTAGTGGCAAATGCCCTTTGTCGATTATCAGTGGGTAGTGTTTCTCATGTTGAAAAATATAAGAAGGAATTTGTTCGTGATGTTCATAGGCTGGTTGATTCAGATGGGGTGGTGTTATTGTTAAAAAGGGCTCAACATCGTATTTTATGTCAGATGTGAAAGCCAAGCAAACTCATGATCCAATTTTTGTTGATTTAAAGGGAGCGGTGCTTAAGAAGTCTGTTGAGGTGTTCTCCCAAGGGGATGGTGTGCTTCGATATCAAGGTCATTTGTGTTTTCCCTACTGATGATTTGAGGAAACAAATTTTATCGGAAGCCCATTGTTCTTGGATATCAATTCATCCGAGATCCATAAAGATGTACCGCAACTTGCATAAGGTCTATTAGTTAAATGGGATGAAGAAGGATATTGCAGAATTTGTGGCTAAATGTCCTAATTGTCAACATTTGTCCCAAGATATTAGTTTCCTACTTGGAAGTGGGAGGATTTAAATATGGACTTTATTGTTTGATTACCCTCACCTGGCGGCAATATGACTCGATTTGGGTTATTAAAGATAATATGACAAAGTTAGCTCCTTTCATTCCCGTCAAGGTTTCTTACTCGGCGGAATATTATGCTAAGTTATATCTAAGGGAAATGGTTAGGTTGCATGAGGTGCCCCTATCTATTATCTCTGATCGTGGTACCCAATTTCCTTCTCAATTTTGGAAGTCTTTCCAAAAAGGTCATGGTACTAGTGTCAAGCTTAGTACAACCTTTCATCCGCAAACTAATGGTCAAACGGAGCGTACTATCCAAAATTTGGAAGATATGTTAAGAGCTTGTGCTATTGACTACAAGGGTAATTGGGATGATCATTTGGTTTTAATTGAGTTTGCATATAATGATAGCTATCATTCAAGTTTATGTATGGCCCCATATGAAGCTTTTTATAGTAGGAGGTGTAGATCTCCTATAGGTTGGTTTGAAGTTGATGAGGTTGCTTTGATAGGTCCCGATTTTGTACATGACGCTATGGAGAAAGTTTGGCTTATTAGAAAAAGGCTAAAAACGGCACTAAGTCGATGAAAGTCCAATGTTAATTTTAGAAGAAGGGATCTTAAGTTTGATGTTGATGATTGGGTTAACTTGAAAATTTGACTTATAAAGGATATCATGAGGTTTGGTAAGAAAGGAAAGCTTAATCCCTGTTATGTTGGTCCTTATCAAGTGTTGAGGCAGATAAGATAGGTGGCTTATGAATTAGACTTACCTTTTGATTTATCATCAGTATATCCGGTATTCCATATGTCCTTATTGAAGAAGTGTATTTGTGATCTGACATCTAATGTACCATCAGAGAGTTTTGGTATAAAGGAAATTCTTTCTTATTAAAAAGTTGCAGTTGAGATTTCTAACCGGCAAGTTAGAAAGTTGAGGAACAAAGAAGTTGCATCCGTAAAGGTGTTGTGGCCGAGGATGGTATGATGTCTCGTTATCCTTATCTCTTTCCCTCTAAACCTACTCTAGCTTGAGGTATTTAGCTCCTCATGGTTCATTCTTCCAGATTCATATGTCTTAGTCATTCTTATGTTTCCATATGCATACATGTATGTTTTATGAAATGATGTTTGAGTATGTTTTAACTTGGAGTAGATTTCCTCTTTGATTATGTGCATTTATGTGATTGCATTCATGTTTGGTTGTTAGATCTCTTAACCTACCCTTTGTACGTCTTGAGTTCCATTCAAGGACGAATGTTCCCAAGGAGGAGATATTATAACACCTCGGATTTAGAAAAAGGTTGCATGCATTTTTGCTACTGGTTCAGGTCTACGAGACAAGTCTATGGTTTTTAGAAATTTCTACCGGTCATAGACCAATTTCGTAGGATTGGAAAAATATTTTTTGAAAATCAAGTTCCAGTATCCCATCCTATGGTTGACCATTGCGGTCCATCGAGTGATCAACGAGTCATAAATGTGTCCCCTAGAAGCTATCCAAACTTAGTAAAATTTTGGGGTTAAAATTGAGTTCTACGGTTGGGGTCTATGGACTGCAGGATGTCCTACATACCGTAGAAAGGTCCTATCAGAATTTTGGTGATTTCAAGGTCCCAGTACTTGGTCTATGGACCATTGAAAGTTCTACGGTCTGTAGGTCACACCAGTAGACCATTTTTGCAAGATATTTCTTACAGGCTTTTGGGTCTTTTCCTATATAATTTAAGCCTATGCTATGTTATTTTGGCCTTCATCCTAAGCGCTATATAAATACTTTAAGTCCTAAATCTACCACTTCAAACTCATTCTTCTACTTCCCCAAAACCCAACCAAATTCATTCTCCTAAATTCCCTCTCAACCTAAGGGAGAAGAAGAAGCTACGGTTTACTCCAAGGTAATTAATTCACCATTCATCTTGGGATTTTAGTAGCATAGTATGTGGGTATTCACCAATGAAGTCCATTCCTCCATGGTATACCCAAGGTTTTCAATTCTTCAATTCAAATTCAATTGGTCAAATTAGGGTTCTTTTTAATTTTGCTTGGGATTTCACCCAAATTATGATTCAAATTGTTGTTTCAATCTTCTATTGCATGATTTAATGTAATTACATGATATTTAGTTGAAATCATATTGACTCATGCATGATTCATGACTTTTCAACTATGAACCTATTAAGAACCCATGAACAAATGAACAATGAATTTTGAAGGATTATACATGTCTTATGAAAATGATGTTTATAATGATAGGGTGCTTTTATATGAAAGTATCAATGTTGTTGTGAAAGCTTTACTCACATATAAATATGATCATGATTGTGAAAGGTATTTCTCACATATGGATTCACATTGGTGAAATGTTTTCTCACCTATGCTTGAATTATAATTTAAGGATCTATTTTATGTTTCGATCATTAAGATGTGGAATTTCCTACGTCATAATAATATTTGATTTTTTATCTATTTCACTTAGAAGCGAGAGAGCTTTGTGGTGGATGCTCAAACAGGGGAGTCTTTAGTAGCAACATCTAGTCCCAAACTATGTGCCCCAGTAGGATTGTCTTAAATGACCTAGCTAGTGGATCCACTTTAGAAAAAGATGACTTGTACGGATTCTACCTTGGAAAGTAGAATCCCATTCTTTCATAGTTCCTTGGGTCATGAAAAATAGCACCTTTAAAATATCATGATTTCATAACATATTTAATGTTTTAATAGATACTTAATCAAAATCATCTAAATAATGATAATCTTTTTTTATTAAAATCACACTTCAATCGGAAGTGAATAAATCAAAGAAATCTTTCATAGTATGAATATTTCAGTCTGAAGCAACCTAGTTTCATAAATCTGAGATACTTTATTCAAAAGCACCCAAGAATCATAGTAACTATAATCCCTTTATGCACAACATAATCTTCAAAACTCAATTTATGATCATAAAATAGGTATATAGCTGGGGTTCATATGATATACCTTGAAACTATGTAATTTGAATTAAATCATAAATTAGAAGATCAAATATAATCAATTCAACCATAAATAAGTGAATCCGTGAAGAATCAATTAAAACCCTAAAAATTTGGGTGAAATATTAAAAGAGAATTAGAGAAAATCCTTGGGAATCAATGGATAATAGAGAATTCATTGATAAACTTCACATACACCTTGAGTAACTAAACCTTGAGATTTTGAGAAGAGAACTTGGAAGGATGAAGAACCGTAATCCACTTGAAAAAAATCCTTGGAGAGGATGTGGGGAAAAAACCTTGAGGAATTTTTAGGGTTTGAGTGAATGAGAGGGAAATAGGTAGATTTTGAATATTAAAACCAGTTGTAATACTTGGTTAAAGGATCAAAACAACATAGTTTAGGTGTAAAAAGAGTAGGAAAATACCCCAATAACCCTGCCATAAAAACAACAGAAGGGACTCTACGGACTAACCTACGGTTTGTATAACCTTCTCAAGACCGTACTGGTCATCTGCAGAAAAAGATACTGGGGATAAAAATTTAAGTCAAAGACAACTGCAGTATCTCCTACGGTCCGTAGGTTCTTCTACCGGCCGTATGTCTAAATGGCGGAACCCATGTTCAAATCAGAATTTCAACATGTCTGGACCCCTTCTTACGACCATTTCATACGGGTTGTACAAGTACCTACGGACCATCTTGGTGGTTTGTAGGATTTTCTAGGACTTGTTATTTTCCAATTTCGCAAGTCATCATACATGATTGCCTCCCTACAGACCGCTGAACCTTATAAGATCCTTAGGTAAACTCGTGAGAACTGCATCAGTAGGCAAATTTTAGAGTGTCCTTTCGAAATCAACTTGTTAAGTTCCAAGGTGTTACAATATATCCCCTTTAGAAAAATTCCTTCTCGAACAGGACTCAAGCTAACATGAATAGAGTAGGAAATATTAATCGACTATAGCAACTCAACTTGAATGCAAATCATATGAAAAAGCACATAAACAAGGAGTAATCATCCCCAAGCTAAAAAATAACTCAAAAATAAAGTTTTCATGAAAATGCATGCTTATGGAAACATGAGAAAAGCTAAAATGTATGTATCTAGAAGAGTAATTATGAGGAGCTAGTACCCCAAGCTAAACATGAATGAAGGAAAAAATGCGGATACTTGGACATCATATCGGCTTTGGACTTTCAAGTTGCACCCTCAACTAAAAGATTCCTCCTTAGAACTTTCACGGAAGCAACTTCATTGTTTCTCAAATGTCAGACTTGAAGATTCAAGATTTCAATCAGAACCTCTTCATAAGAAAAATTTCCTTAACCCCAACACTATCTAATGGAAATAGATGTAGGATCACCAATACACTTCTTCAACAACGAAACATGAAACCAGATGCAATGTCGCCAAATTAAAAGGTAAATCCAACTCATATGCTACCTTACTGAAACGCCTCAAAATTTGATATGTATAATGACCACTTAGCTTCCCTTTATTTCCAACTATCATCACACCATTCATAGGTGTGATTTTCAAGTAATTAGCATAAGACTTTGTCCGACTTTGAACGATTTTCAACCTTTCTCTTATAAGTCGAACCTTCTTCATAGCCTCATAACTCAACTCAAGTCCTGTCAAAGTGACCACACCAATTTCAAACCAACCAGTAGAAGACCTACACCTCCTACTATAGAGAGCCTCAAACGAAACCATTTGGATACTTGAGTGATAAATATTATTTTAAGCAAACTCAATAAAGGTAAATTATCATCCAAATTACCCTTTAAATCAATCCTGCAAGCTCTCAACACATCTTCAAAATTCTGAATAGTGTGCTCGTCTTAGCCATCGTTTTGAGGATGAAAAGTCGTACTAAACATCACTTGAGTACCAATACTTTTATGAAATGACCTGTAAAATTGAGATGTAAATTGAGTGCCCCTATCGGAAATAATGGATAAAGGTACTCCATGCAACTTTCCCATTTCTCTAATAATAAACCTAGCATTGTCCTCGGTTAAAATTGAAGTTCTCATGGGAAGAATATGAGCTGAATTAGTCATTCGGTCAACAACAGCCAAAATAGAATCAAATTGTCGACAAGTACGAGGCAAGCCCGTAATGAAATCCATATTCAAATCCACCCATTTGTAGTAGGGATGATAATGTCTTGAGCTAAACCTCCTAGTGGTTGATGCTCACATTTCACTTGTTGACAATTAGGACACTTAGCCACAAATTCAGCTATATCTTTATTTATGCCATTCCACCAATAAACCTCCTACAAATCATGATACATCTTTGTGGTTCCTGGGTGAATATATTACCGAGAATGGTGAGCTTCGGATAAACTCTATTGCCTTAACTCATCAACATTCAAAATACATAACCGACCTTGGTAATTCAACACTCCATCTGCTCCTTGAGATAAAGCCTCAATGGATTTTTTGGAAATCAGTTTATTCAAATCAATGATAGTTGGATCAAGATCTTGCTTAGCTTTCACATCTGAAACAAGAGATGATTTTGAGCCATTCTTAACAATGATTCCCCAATCCTTGGAGTCAACCAAGTGAATAACCATCACGAACAAACTCTTTCTTACCATGCTCAATGTGAGCCATACTACTCATTGACAATTGGCTAAGAGTATCAGCAACCATATTTGCCTCACTTGGATGATAGAGAATGATCATATCATAATCATTAAACACTTCAAGCCACCTTATTTGGAGAAAATTCAAATCATTTTTCTTAAACACATATTTCAAAAACATATGTTGGTTAGATTTCACCACCTCTATCTACCCAACTAGTACTATTTGATCTACAAAAATCCAACTTGGAAACACATCAACAGGAACACCTTATAGATAATGTCTCCAAATCATTATATAAAAACCACCATCGCTAACTCCAAATCATGAGTCGAATAATTCTTTTTATGCACCTTTAGTTGCCTCGAAGAATAAGAAATTACCTTAATATGTTGCATGAAGACAAAACCAAGAACAATCCAAGAAGGATCACAATAAACCCCAAATCCTTCGGATCCTTCTATGTAACAACTTGGAAATTGGAAAGTTGGACTAAAAAGGGAAAATTTTAGTTGACACTGAAACAGTGAACTACGAGTCCAATCTATGGACCGTAGGAAGTTATACTATTCGTAGAAAGGAAGTTGTAGGATCATTGTTTAGTTTTGGAATTTTCAATTCCTAGTAAATTGATCGACGAGTGATAGGATGGGACATCGTTTGGACTACTGCTAACACTCAAACAACTGTAAAATAAAATTAAAGAGTAAGCGATCACTAACAATGTAAATACCCAACAAAAGTGTCGGGGTCAAATCCACAAGGAGTGATCTAAGGATAACAATTCAATAAGGAAATTATTATGCAAACCATTCATTGTAGTAATTAGGAAAAATGGGTGTATGATCCCACCAAGTTAACAAGAGAGATTTGGAATCAATTATGACAAATCAACTACAAATAGGGGATTAAACAAATAAGAGACTATCTAGGGGTGTGGGGATTAATATCAATGTCAAATAGGGGTACAAGTGATTGCTCAATAGTGCTAGATAAATATGGATAAGATGGGTAATCTGCCATCACATAATTTATTTTCAATCTTAACACATCATATCATGGAAGAATCTCCTTCCGGTCTCATTTAGGTAAAACACAAAGCAATCCAATTCCTTACTAAAATCTCTCTTTCGAGCAGATTTGGCAATTAGAATTGAACCATATTTTCACATTCAAGCAAACTACAAAAACCAAACCTAAATTTGCATGCATTAAGCTATTTACCCACTTCTGTTGATCTATTTTGAGAATCAATCAAAGATCTAGACTAGGATTAAGTTTACAACCGTAACATATAAATTATTCCTATGATAATTAACTCAAATTCATGAATGAACAACATTAAAATAGATTAAGACACTAGACCCACTAAATGAAATCAACACCCAACCCCATAATTACACCTCTAAGATTGGGGTTAAAGCCAACCATCATAAAAGGAAAACAAAGTATACCAATTATTTTTTCATGAATTAGAGAGATCAAAATAAACAATAATTTCTAACACCCGCTTTGAATTGAACCCTCAAATGTCAAATAAAAGATTGTTCAAAACACCCTAAAACTAAGAAGTCTATTTCTCAAGATGAAAAAGTTAGAATTGGCAAAAGCACTAAAGCTAATGGATGTAAAAAAATGATAAAAAGTTATTCAAAGATATAAATTTCTCTTTCCTTTGGGTAGTTTATAGTTTTCCCAAAATTTAGTCTGAAATTCCACACGTGACCTGCTCGGCTACGTTAGTCAGGCTCACCTAGAATGTTTGATGGATGACCATTTGTTCTTTAGCTCGCCCTTACTTGGCTTTAAGCTTTAGGTGTTTGAATCTCAGTACGTATACTCGATCGAGTCAGCGTTTCACATTCGGTGAATCACCGAGCACCACCTTGTTCACCTATTCAACCTTTAGTTTAATTTAGTGTTTTGTCACCTTCAGCAATGGAACTTTTAGCTCACCCAATGACTTTAGTGAATCGCCGATTCCACTTTGGTTCACCGAACTGCCTTGATTATTTTCAAACCTGAACACTATCACATTAGGCGTTGTCTGACCTATTGGGCAATCCGCCCTTTTTTTTAGGTGTCCCTTAGCTTGGAGTTTACCCTCTTTTCAATATTTTTGGCCTCTTTTTCGTAGATTCATCCTTGCCTAGTCCTTTATCCTTCATAGTTGTACATTATAAAAATATCATTAGATAAGGACATAAATAGGCATTGAGGGTACTATTTGTTGAACTAAAAAGGCCTCAAATGAGTGAAATTATGCTACTCATCAATACTCTCCCCCCAACTTAAACTTTTGCCTGTCCTTAAGTAAATCAAAAACACAATTAGTTTAACAAGGGTTTCTACAATAGTTCTCAATGTGAGTAAACATGCAAGCAACATTACAAGACTACTAACAAGTATATGCAATATCTCCATCATGCTCAATAAGCTTCAACTGATGACTAGTCAGTATCAACACAATCTCAAGTTCACTAAAGCTCCCTTTTAATGCAAAATCATGCTTCAACAAAAGCATTCAAGTGCCCTCACAACAAAATCAATTCCATTCTCTCAAAAGAGCATCGATAAAAGAACTTAGGAATCAATAGAACTCTCATTCTCTGAACGAGAAATTAATACAAGCTTCATCCCATATGTTTGTCCCTATTTTCAAATGATCACAAAACCCAATTTTAGCAAGATATCAAGAGTAATGGGGATGAGAGTAAATGTATAGTGAATTTGGCGCAGTGACTTCACCTTTCCAAAGTATTGTTGTACTCATTTCCACATCTTCTCAAGTTTCTTTCATTCTTTTCACATGGAGACTTAATCCTCAAGTTTTCATTCTCGTGATTGGAAACCCCTTTTATTTCATCAAAACAGTTTTTTTCATGTTTTTTTCTCATCTTTTTTTATAAGGAGGGGCTCCGTTATTTTGCAACAAATTAAACTTCAAGGTTGAGTCTCACTTTTCTTTCTTCCTTTTTACTTGGCTTTCTTTCCATTTTCCTTTCCACACCCCAACTTAGGCTTTTTGCCTAGGTTGGTTATTCAAAAAACCAATGCTTAGAAAAGAATTTATGGATGTGAAATTAGGGATATATTGTTCTCAAGAGGTTTAAATGGGGTCAACAACCAATGGTATAGGCTCAAATGGTGCAAAATTGGTTGCACACCCTCTCAAGGTAGTCACAAAATGTATGTAGATTTATGTTCCCTCTCAAAATTTGTGCCCAAGATCATGTCTCACATTCACCAAAGAAAAAAATTTAGACTAACAAGACAAATTCTAGGAATCAACAAACATGGTTTCAAGTAGGAACTCACCACACAATCATATCACACAACTCTACAAAATTAAGAAGTTTGTTTGTGATATTCATTGTCAGGCTGACATCAAAACAAAATTAGTCAACACAAGATTTTAAAAGATCATTCAAAAGTAAAGTAAAACTAATTTCCTCTTGCGACATCAACACAAAACATATATTTCATCAAGAGCACTATCCAAGGCATTGATAGTGAACCAAATTAATCCTTGAATAATAACAATGACCTCACTAGCAACAACAATCATTTCACAATTTATGGATGGGGTAATCGATAGAGAGACAAAATGAAACCAAAAACAACCAAATATAATTAGACCAAAACATCAAAATCTCAACTTCTAACTGAATAACGAAATGCAATATCATAAAAGGGAATATAGGCATAGGTGGCCTCACCCCACTAAAAATAAGTAGTTGTGTCCTTAATGCAAGAAAACTGTAAGTGTTAGAGAAAAGAATAAATGGCCCCCTAACATGTTATGCCTGTGAAAAACTCCGATCATGTGACTCAGAGGGAAAAGAACTATCTTAGGGATTAGTACTTGGATCATCTGAGGTGTGAGGCAATAATGTAGCATTAATCGGGGCATTAGTGCCTGGCACATCAAGAGGAGGAATAGTAGAATCTGACAAACAGACTCTACTAGTGCCAATCTTGGAGGTCTTTAGACGCGATCTCTCCAAAGTCATGTGAACAATCAAATCCTCTAAACCCTAAAGCTTCAGTAAGTCCTACACACTAATATGCTCATTGTCCCTCTTGAACTCCTCCTCATCACTCTCAGTTGTTGAACCAACATCCCCATCTTCAACCTTCTCAGACTCATTACCCAATGGCTGCTCACCTAACCCAGAAGGTCTATCATCTCTCGACTTAGTTAGAAGCACATTTGTAGGAATTTGGGGAAAGAGAACCTCACCCCATAGCATCAAAATATTAGTGGACCTCACCTGGTCCATATTATCCCTAAGAGTAGCTATGTCACTCCAAAACTCAGGCAATCTGGTAGAGCTACCCTCATATTTCTCTATCAACTCAACTCTAGCTATGAGGTTATTGAGCCTCCCTCAAGATGAATCTAAAGTAGACTTATGGCTATCCATCTCAGCTCTCACAAAAAAATGAAGCAACCTCAATTATTGTGGTAATCATATCCGTCACCTCCCTCTTAATTCTAAATGCCCTAACATTCGCAAAATGGGTAAGGTTGTCCATCTCATAAATCAAGGTCTGATTTAACTGAAGTCGGGATGAAGGGGGAGGTGCAATCAAAGTGGAGGGTGCAAAATGTATGGAAGGCATAAATGAGGGTGGAGTGATACCTAAAGGCTCCTAAAAAAGAGTGGGTCGAGTAGTGTGTGACTCTAGAGTAGTGGGATCCACTACTAGTGTGGTGTCAGGTGGTGTTCGCTTTCTTCTGGCCACATCATCCCTTAGTTAGTTAGACTATATCCTACGAATATTGCTAGATGAGGCGGGGATAACTCTTACATTTAATCTCTCTCAAAATAATACTTTGGCTGCCTCACACAACAACCTGATTAGAACAGGGAAAGGTAGGGAAACCTGGTCCTAGTTGGCTCTCATAAGCATCTACTCCTTAATAACGGCACCAATATGAATCTCTTTACGATCAATGGTCCCCATTGAGACAGCCTTTGGCATCTAAAGAATCAACTCATTCTGGAACATAATGAGATTGCTACTGATAAACCCAAACCAAAACCAAGCAGCGATTTTTATATCACTTTGTGTGCCATCCACGGTGGAATAATATCAGATAGCATAGGTGCCAACCATCCCTTCAAGACATCCAGGTTGTGCTTCATATGCAACTTGTACATTTCAGCCATGTTGCCTTTTGTTCCTAAAACATCATTTATAACTCCACAATGGAACTGAGAAATGTTACCTCGAACTTTGACCTCTTCCAATGGTCTCTAATCAACGACCTTCCTCTTCTTGGACAACACATTTGCATAGGAAGCATAAAAATCTTGAACCTATGCCAGGACATATGGGGGTCGAGCTCTAGTGAATGGCTCAAACCCATGAAATTTGATTGTGTCCTATATTACTGGGTAGTTACTTATGACTCCATCCGTGGGCAACCACCTCTCCTCAAGTATCATATGCTCCTCCGCTACTTTAAGCCTTTTGATGTCCCTTGGAGCTATTGCCAAGTGAACCCTAGAAGCACATGCTTGCATTTGTGGTTGGGTCTTGAGGTATCTTGGAGCGGATTATGCTCTTTTTTGTCTCAACAACCTACTTTTATGGTTCACTCACATGCATAAAGACTCGCGGAGTGGCATGTTGCTACTTAGAGGACTTATTTATTACTACCCCTATGCTAGTTTAGAGGAGGTAGAGTAGGAGTGAAGTTGGAGTCAAATTCAGATAACACAACCCTTTTACCTTTCGCCATTTTATATAAAGTAAAATATGTCAAAACAAAGATCGTGTGAAGGTTAGTTGAAAGAAGTCCACAAAAATCACAATTAGAACAATGTCCTAAGGTTTGCCGAATAGAAAGGAGATTTTTCTAACATGTTAGGCGAACTCAAGCGACCTCTCCGAAATTGACAGGATCAAACAAAATTTGATTGAGGCATAAAGGGTGATGTCATCTCGCACTCAATGATACACCAAGTTGGTTTTAGTGAACTAAGGCAAGCCCGCCTAATATGAAAGTACAAAACTGATAAGGGTAAGGTTGAAAGGGCGATGTCAGTTCCAACTCAGCAATCCACTGAGATAGTTTGGCGAGCTAAGACAAGCCCGCCAAATGTAACAGTACCTAGGTCACAAATTTGAAAATAAAAGGTGATTGGGTCACCCAGCGATTCACCTTATTACCTTGGCAAGCTAAGATAAGCTCGCCAAACAGGTAATTTTAGCCCAACATCAATTTTTCAAAATTTCATAGCAAAATGTAACACTTCACAACACCCAAAGTAGTTAATAAGCTAACCATATGCGAATTTACCCCTACGTACTCAGATTTTCCTCAAATTCTAACAAAGCATTAACACATTGACAATTTTGTCCTATGAAAGACGTCACCCTATCGATCATTTGGAAAATACAATCAAAATAGATAACACTAGGCTACTCAGACTTCACCCAAATAACTCTCACACAAAATCCATACCATTTAACATTCAAATTTCAACTTTTAACCTTCACATTCAATTAAAGTAATTTATGGCACAAAATCAACTATCCTAGCTCATTGGAACTATGCAATCAACTAAAATTAATCGACCCACATGAATCACACAACAAAATATCAACAATAACAACTAACCCAATCAATATGCTTCAAATTTAAGAAAAAAATACTAAAAATAACTTTGTGAACCAACTTCAGACAAGTACAGACCAATAATAAAGAGGGAGGAAGGGTTTGGGTTAAGAATCACGAACACTCAAGCACTCCACCAAAGTAAATCAAAGCTAAAAGTGTACAAATTATTATTCAGGCTAAGATTTAAGAGATTAGGAAGTGAAAAGTACCAAAAAGATCAAAGGATGGCCTTTTAAAAGAGAAGAGATTCTTGGCCTTTTTCTGCCAAGCATATTCACAGTCTGAAACTAATGCCGCCAAACATCTTCGATTAATTTCCGAAGGAGCTTAAGCTTGCTGATGATTCCATTAAAAATACCAAACCTGATGTTCTACTCGGCAGACTCAATATATTTTGCCTAATGTAATTCAGCAAATCGCCTAATCGGTCCCTTTATGCCAAAGTTGACAATGTCATTTTTCAATTCGTTTTGGCTAAGATGGCGAACATTAAGATTTCTACCCCACAGAATTCTCAAGTAATCATCCAAGAATGCCTCCCTATGGACCCTAGGACCCTGTACGGTCCATAGTTTGACTTATGAGAACTACATCAGTAGCCAAATTTCAGAGTTTCTTTTCCAACTCCACTTGCCAAATATTGAGGTGTTACAATTTGGGTCTAAGTTCATGCAAAAAATAATTTATAATGGTTATAACATTCAAATTCTTAACCTATAAAAGGTGAATGAATAATTCGTTGTATATACATAATATGTGGTCAAGTATTCTATGTTGTATCACATGAATCTACATCTATAATTACCCTTCAATTCATTTTTTATGGTTTTCGATCTTTTCAACATTTAGATCTATTATGTAATGAGACCAAGTCATTTATGACTTGATGGAATGGATAGTTTGATCACCTTGTTATTTATTTGTATTTTGTGCAAGTTTCCGTATTTTGGAGCTTCTAAATTTGAATGGTTGATTTTGATCAAAACTTTTCGCACACCACCTAAGAATAGAACTCGGACAGTTTTGTTAGCTCCGGAATGTTGGTGTTGGTCTAGAAGGACCTTTGGTGCATATCCCGAGGCTTCAGATCTCATCTCGAGACCCCTTGTAGAATTAGAATTAAAATGAAGTTTGGGTGTGGGATCTACTTTTCATCGAGAAGACCTAACTTGAAAGTTTTGACATCTTTAATTAGTACAAAATGTTGAATTTTGTAGGATAGTGTATTTCATTTGTGTGCAGGGGGTTCCAAATTAATCTTGAGCACCTTGTTGGGGATTTTGAGTATTGTTGAATCAGCTGATATTGCACAAACTAGTGCAACATGTGTTCCGCTTCACATTCACATTCCTTAGGCCAACTTCATGGAGGCCATTGATTTTTATCTCCGCATTGGTATGGCTGATGCCATGTTGTGAAGGCATATTGCCTTGTACACAAAAATCACTATAATTAGAGATGGTCCAAAAATCAAGTCAAAAATGAGAATTTTGGACCCGCGCCGAGAATCCCTTAACTGACTCTATCAAAAATGTCTAATTTAGCTTACCGAACTTGTGTCCCAAAATGAGACACAATTCAAGGCTCGAAAAAAAAGCAAACAACCACATGTAAGCAAAACACCAAGAATTCACCATTAAACCAATAAGTTAGATCCTTCGAGGTGAAACTTACCTGCACATGACTCTCCCCACAAGTCACCGAACTGTCGAACATAAAGCCTGGGACATCCCATCAAATTACCAACAATAACCACCCAATTTGGAGCTATGAAGCTCCCAAAATCGTAATTTGAAGTTGAGGAATAGAGTTGGTTTGCGTCTAGTGTTTATTTAAAGCAACAAATGAACTTACTCATCACGAACGCGGGGGTCTAAGGTCGCGATCATGTATATTAGGTTAAATGACCTATAAAATTATAGAGGTCAATGTTCGTGACTGGAAAAACTAAACATAGTCAACCCCAGTCAACTGCTCATCACAATCGAAACTATAATGGCCAAGTATAGTACCCCTCTATGCTCCCGGAGGATTCATCACGACGGTGATGAGGAAGGTCACCTGCACCAAATGCTTCTGATTAGCTAGAACATCAAGTGTTCAAATATCCAAATGAGGTTTGAACCCTGTGTGTGCGAACGAGATATGCTACCTCACCAAATTCGGCATTTCAGACTCAAAAGCGATGTCGAAACTTCCAATGGAGGTAATCTCGATTAAAAATGGGTCCCACACCCCACCTCTGTTTTGAGTCATACTCCACAATAGGGCTTAGGATGAGCTCAAAAAGCCTCAAATCTGCACCAAGGGTCCTTCTAAATTAAACTCAATGTTTCGGAGCTGACAAAAATTTAGAATTACTTTCTGAGGCCGTCTTCCAGATATTTTGACAAAAGTCAACCGTTCAAGTTTTGAAAGCTCCAAAACACATAAACATGGACATAATCTAAACGAACGACGGAGTGGGTGAACTGTCAGTTTGAACAAATCGTAAATAACTTAGGGTCACTATAGGAACACTGTAAATGAAGAAATAAAGGCAATAATACAAAAATGACTTAAGGGTCATTACAATTATACCATAGATGAGAAAAAAATTATATTTTTTCACATATTGCATAACAAACCACTGTAAATTTATCAATAAATTAATAATGTAAAGAAAATTTGGTTAGAGCTACACAATGGTCTCTTTTTTACCTTCTCTTCTTTTTAGCACACTCTTGTTCATCCATTTTGAATTTAAAAAAGAAGGATAACAATGTTTACATGAACGACTTGATCTAGTGAGTCCAATCTCTTGAAGTACTATTAGAGAATATGATTGAACTGAAATTCTAAACATGTTGATTGGATCAAAACACCAGGTCATTAAGCCAAAATTAGCAAAGAAACTTTGAACAGCGATAACAAAGATAAATTATAATAATACTAATAATATATAAAAATGGTTTGGTCAACTGACCTACATATGATTTATTTGGGAGAATAATCTTCCCTAGGAAAAAAAAACTTTTTTCTCCAAGAAAGAATTACCTAAATATGGGAAAAATTATTCTTCTTCAATAGACTTATCATAGAACTCTTAATAAATATTTTCTTCTTGGCATATATTTACCTTCGTACTTTTAGAATATATATATATATAAATATTAGATTTGTTTGACCCAATTTAATTATATTTTAAATTATTAATATCAACAATAGTATTGGGACAAAAGCAATACTATAAGTTTTACATTAAACAAAATCTTTAGTGCTATAAATGAGAAAGAGTCACAATTCCGTACTTTTCTTAAACAATGAAAGACAATAATATTCACCGACATTCAAGTGCCCTAGGTAAAGAGCTCAAAATCCCAAAGGTAAAAAAAGGATTTCATAGGAGAACTTATTGCAACATCTCCCGAGTTCACTTGTGCACTTAACGCATCACTTCCCAAGTTGACCTGTTGATGCCCAAACAAATCTTCATTTTCTCTTTTTCTCTTTTTTACTAGCCACAAAAAATATACAAAATTATAAGAATCAACTAGACAGTTATGATAATGAATATGAAAAGAACAATAATAACACCAATATATGAAGGAACTATTTATTTTATTTTGATTTTCTTAACTTTGTTTACCTATTTTTGAAGGGATGTCACATTCAGATAAATAATTAACTCCACTACGATCTTTTATATAAACTCTACTGCAATATTGACATGTTCCTACCATATAGTGTTTGATCAATTTGTTACCCCGTATACGTGTTTTACGTATTTGTGTTACCTGAAAATTAAACGGTTTTAGTGACCATGCATAAATATAGCCGATTTCATTATTTATTCTAATCTAACTTTCTTTAGCTAGAGCTAACCTGCAATGTTTCTCCCTTTTCACTTGATTTTTTATTTTTTTCAGGAATTTCTATATATCCTACTGTAGTTGTACTACTGAATTCATTTCTTATAACTATCTCATATTTATTTAATATATCAATTGGTGTAGTTGCAATTTATCCATTTATTTTCTTATTATTTCATAATGTTTTTATGCTTTCTTCTGCCAAATTCTGTAACCATAACTTTACTGTTCCTATCACTGTTCTTTCTATATATCGTGGCACTTCTGTCATTCCTATTTTATTATCTATTAATTGCTTTATATGCTATCATACTTCCTTCGTTATTAAATCCTGTCACGACTATAGGTGTTTTTAATTTTTCCCATTTTTCTTCTAGTAAACAATTATGTTTACACATATTTGCTTCTACTCCTGTATCCAACATTGGAGTGTAGTATCTGTTATAGTAATTTTCTACTATTATTTTCGCAAGTATATAAATTTTCATATCCTTCTTTTTATTATGACCGTTTTGTTTTTATAAGTTATAAGTAATTGTGTATTTTCTAAGCTATATGGTTTCATTTCTTCTAACCATTTTATTCCTAATGTTATATTGTCTTCTTGATATATCTTAAATTTTATTAATATCATTATGTGTAATGACCCTCCAGGTCATTTTTAAATTAAAGCATTCTTTCCCTCGTTTAAAGCGTTCCTGTAGCGACCCCAAGTCATTTATGACTTGCTGGCACTGACTGTTCAGTCGCCTGGTCGTTCGTTTGGGTTTTAGGCCCGTTTCCCTGTTTTGGAGATTTTTATAACTTGAAAAGTTGACTTTGGTCAACCTTCTTGGAAGACATGCTCAGATGAAAACTCTGACAGCTAGGTTAGCTTCGGAATATCGATTTTGGTCTAGAACGACCCTTTGTTCACTTCCCGAGGCTTTAGATGGCAGTT
>JAJOOR010032960.1:0-31300 GCA_036250505.1 Solanum acaule | reverse complement strand
AATTGGATAGGTAAAGGTCCACCTAATTCATTTTGAGCTAAAATATATGACCATTTAAAGTTGACCCTTACAACTCACTAGTTCAAATGACTAGTTTCTGGACGTCACGGTCATTTCTCATCATTTCATCAACTTCTCAACTCCAAACTCACATGTGAGGCTCTAGTTTCACTAGTTCATTTTTAGGGTCGTGACACCTAGTTATAGTTAGATGGGTATATATAAATTGCCCAGTCACAGTCTTTCAGAAATTCACCTCAGCAGATGTTGTAGAGTTAGAAATGTTAGACTTCGATGTCATTCTAGGCATGGATTGGTTACATTCTTGTTATGCCTCAGTCGATTGTAGAAATTGGATTCTTTGTTTTTAGATTCCAGATGAACCAATCCTAGAATTGAAGGGTAGTAGCTTAGCGCCTATGGGTCGATTTGTTTCTTACCTTAAGTCTAGAAAGATGATCTCTAAGGGTTATCTTTATCATCTATTTTGGGTTAAGGATTCTAGTTCTGAATCCTCAACTCTTGAGTCAGTCCTTGTAGTCAATGAGTTTCAAGAAGTGTTTCCAGATGATCTTCCCGGAGATCCTCCCGAAAGGGAAACTGACTTTGGAATTGATATCCTTCCAGATACCCACCCTATCTCTATTCCTCCTTACAAAATGGCTCCAACTGAGCTTAAGGAATTAAAAGAGCAGTTGAAAGACCTTCTAGATAAGGGCTTCATCAAACCTAGTATTTCACCATGGGGTGCACCGGTGTTGCTCGTAAAGAAGAAAGATAGTTCTCTCAGAATGTGCATTGACTATATGTAGTTGAACAAAGTCACAATCAAGAATAAGTATCCCATCCCCAGTATTGATGACTTGTTCGACCAACTTTAGGGTGCTAGTCATTTCTCAAAGATAGACCTCAGATCATGTTATCATCAGCTTAGAGTAAGAGATACTGACATTCCGAAGACAGCCTTCAGAACTAGGTATTTTCATAAATAATTTGCAGTTATGTCATTTGGACTAACCAATGCTCCTGCAACCTTTACGGATTTGATGAACAGAGTGTTCAAGCAGTACTTGGACTTGTTCGTTATCGTCTTTATTGATGATATCCTCATTTACTCTAGGAGTGAGGAAGAACATGCGAGTCATTTGAGAGTTGTTCTGCAAACTCTCAAAGATCACCAATTATTTCCAAAATTTAACACATGCGAGTTTTGTTTACAATCAGTTGCCTTCATTGGGCTTATTGTGTCTAGTGAAGGAATTTGAGTAGATTCCCAGAAGATAGAAGCAGTGAAATAATGGTCTAGACCTGCCTCTGCTACAAATATCAGATGTTTCTTAGGTCCAGTGAGCTATTACAAATGGTTCGTGGAAGGATTTTCATCCATAGCCTCACCTTTGACTAGGTTGACTCAGAAGATGGTCAAGTTTCGATGGTTAGATAATTCTGAGAAAAGCTTCACAGAATTGAAAACTAGGTTGACCACAACTCTTATCTTGACTCTACCAGAGGGGTCAGATGGTTATGTGATCTAATGTTATGCATACAGGGTTGGCCTAGGTTGAGTATTGATGCAGCGAGGTAAGGTTATATCTTATGCTTCTAGACAACTTAAGGTGCATCAGAAGAATTATCCGACTCATGACCTCGAGATTGCAGCAGTGGTGTTTGCACTCATGATTTGGAGACACTACTTGTATGGTGTTCATGTAGATGTGTTCACAGACCATAAGAGCCTCCAGTATGTATTCACCCAGAAAGAGTTGAATCTTCGCTAGAGAAGGTGGCTTGAGTTCCTTAAAGATTATGATATGAGCGTGCATTACCATTTGGGTAAGGCGAATAAAGTAACAGATACTCTTGGCAGATTATCCATGGGTAGTGTAGCACATGTTCAGGAAAAAAGAAGAGAGATATAAAAGGATGTTCACAGACTTGCTCGGCTAGGAGTTCGTCTTATGAGCATATTAGATGGTGGTGTAACGGTTCAAAATAGGGCAGAATCTTCTCTGGTAATAGAGGTTAAGGAAAACCAAGACAGTGATTCAATCTTGCTTGAGCTTACGGGTGCAGTCCACAATCAGAGAGTGAAGGTTTTCTCTCAAGGGGTAGATGGTGTGCTTCGCTAACAGGGTCAATAATTTGTTCTTAATGTAGGCGAGTTGAGACTACATATTCTTGTAGAGGCCCATAACTCTAGATATTATATCCATCCAAGCGCTACTAAGATGTACCGCTATCTGCGGGAAGTCTATTGCTGGACTGGTATGAAAAGAGATATAGCAGACTTTGTCGCTAAGTTCCCCAATTGCCAGCAAGTCAAGGTAGAACATCAGAAACCAGGAGGCATGACTCAAGAGATTGACATTCCTACTTTGAAGTAGGAAGTAATCAACATGGACTTCATCACAAGTTTAACTCGTACTCGCAGACATTATGACTACATTTGGGTGATTGTTTATGGCTTACTAAGTCTTCTCACTTTTTGGCTGTCAAGACTACAGATTCGGCGAAGGATTACGCCAAGCTTTACATTAATGAGATTGTGAGGTTGCAAGGGGTTCCTTTGTCGATCATCTCAGATAGAGGTCCTTAGTTTACCTTTCACTTCTGGAAGTCATTTCAGAAGGGTCTCGGTACTCAAGTTAACCTTACCACAACATTTCATCCACAGACGGATCGTCAGGCAGAGCGTACCATTCAGACCTTAGAGGACATGTTGAGAGTTTGTGTGATCGACTTCAAGGGTAGTTGGGATGATCACCTTCCTCTTATTGAGTTCGCCTACAACAATAGTTACCATTCCAGCATTCAGATGGCCCCTTATGAGGCATTGTATGGGTGTAGATGTAGATCTCTTGTAGGGCTGGTTTGAAGTAGGTGAAGCAGCCTTGATAGGGCCAGATTCAGTCCATTATGCGATGGATAAAGTGCAATTCATCAAAGATAGATTTAAGACAACCCAGAGTCGCCAGAAGTCTTACACAGATATAAGGCGAAGGGAACTAGAGTTCCAAGTTGATGATTGGGTTTTCCTGAAAGTGTCACCTATTAAGAGGGTAATGAGATTTGGTAAGACATGGAATCTTAGTCCCAGATATGTAGACCCTTATCGGATCTCGAAAAGGATTGGTAAAGTGGCTTATGAGTTAGAGTTGCCAGCAGATTTAACAACAGTGCATCCAGTCTTTCACATTTCACTTTTGAAGAAGTTTATGGGTGATCCAGCATCCGTAGTGCCATTAGAGACTGTGGCTGTAAAAGATAGCCTTTCTTATGAGGATGTACCTGTTGAGATTCTTGATCGTTAAGTTTGAAGGTTGAGAAGCAAAGAAGTTGCTTCAGTCAAGGTTTGGTGGAGGGGTCAGTCCGTAGAGGGAGCTACTTGGGAAGTAGAAGCAGCCATGAAAGCCAAGAATCCTCACTTCTTTCCTTCTGATTCCACTCCATCTTGAGGTAATAGTCCCCCTTTAGTTTTTCAGTCATTCATGTGTAAATTTAGTCGTAGAATAATGTTCCTTCAGTTTGTATTTGCATTTTCAGCGTATTTGCATGTTATTGGAACTCAGTTCAGTCAAAAATTCAGTTCTCAGTGTTTAGTGGTAGGGATTGCAGCCCTTTCCCTCTATTTCAACTAGTTTAGTCTTCATTCAAGGACAAATGTTCTCAAGAGGGAGATAATGTAACACCCCGTATCTGAAAATAGAACTTAATGCAGATTTCCAGAAGTTGCAGGTGCAACCCACGGACCGTAGGGTGACTCACGACCTCTGCTGGTGGTCCATATTTCTCATCTGCACCTATCCCCAGAAATTCAGACAAAAACCATTCTAAGGCATGACCCACACAGTGACTTGACGGATCGTGGATTTATCGACGGATCGTCAATTAGTCCGTAGGTCGAGACCTTCAAAACTTGGTCTCTAAATCATCGACGAACTGACAAGACAGATCGTGGATCCATTAACAGACCGTCGATCAGTCCGTAGGTTGCTTTAGCAGATTTTAAGTAAGGGTCATTTTGGTCTTTTCCTATTTCGTTGGACCCCTATGCTACGTTGTTTAGGCCCTAAATTATGAGGTTTTAGTCAGTTTGAGCCTAGAAAAATAACTAGAACTTACCTAAATCAAATCATTAATAAAAAAACATAGAAACTTAAAGCGTAAGACGAGAAAAGAGGTCAAGAACGCAACAAGGTTCCATCAATTCCAGCCCAAAATCGAAAGATTTCTCCATGGAATTCATCGTCAGGTATGTGGGATTTCACTAGTGTGTTCCTTTCACCCATTAAGTCCCTAGAATTCAGTCAGTTTCTTGATTCCCTTATTATGAATAGACCTAGGGTTTCTAGAATTACAGTAGATCATCATGAATTAGTTATTAACATGTTCCAAATCAGATTATCATGTTATTACATCGTTTCTCGCATGAATTTCAGAACCCTAGCTATGTATTTCTTTAGTTCTAGAATTACACATGCTAGGTCAGATATCTCAGTTATTCAATTATACATGCCTCAGTTATTAATGCATCAATATCAGTTTAATTGTTGCATTCACAGCTTGTATGTTTAGTTCCAGCTATCCAGTAACTTACAGAAATTCAGCCATAATTTGTTTATTACTTAATCCATTGGGAGTAGCATAATACCAAGTTAGACTAGGGTTCAACGTACCCATATAGTCCCAGAACTACTAGCCTCGTAGGTTATAAGTCCCCTCTGTGGGCATCATTTCAGTGATCACGCCAGCATGCCTTTATACCTCTGGCAGGGTATATTGGGTCCTCTCATGTGGTTTTATTATCAGTTATTAGTAGCTCCCACAGTTTAATCAGATCCTATAGCATTGACCATTTATCAATATATCCAGTATTCAGTTTCAGCATGTTATAAATTGGTCACTGTATTCAGTTTGCTCGGTATTCAGTATCTATGTCATGTTCAGATTATTTCATTGCCTTATTGCTTTGTTCAGTTATACGTTATTTCAACTTTACTCTATCCAGCATGATGAGTACCTTTCAAGTACCGATGCATACGTGCGCTACATCTTCTCGTGATATAGGTTCAGGTTCTCAGCATGCAGATCATGCTTAGATCGGTTCCCGATCTCCAATTCAGTAGAAGCCGTGGTGAGTCCTCCTTCTCCGAGGACAATAGTCATGTGTTTCTTTTTCAATATTTTATGTCCTTTAGTTATAGTTTTGCTATACTTAGGTGGGGCCTGTCCCAACATTTCTAGTCAGTTAGAGGCTATTTTCAGACATAGTTAGATTCAACTTAGTATATAGTTAATATCATCTTTGTATTAAACTCATCAGTTATCATTTATCTCACTATAGTATATGGGTATTCCCCATATTTTAATTTTTATTTATGATTTAGTTTTCGCATTAGTTTATTATCTTTAGTATGCTCATAATCATGCCAGTAGGGTTAGCTTGGGATCACTTGCGGTACTAGGTCCCGTGTCCGCGTCTCGGGGGTAGTCTCGGGGCGTGACATGCTTGTTAGAATAGAATAGCTTGAAGTTGAGTCTTATGATTCCTTCATGTATAGTTGAGTTATGTAGCTTGGAATGGTAGATCTCATGGTAGCTTGGGATTCAGGAATTAAGTTTTCCTAAAGTTATCTTGAACTAGCATTAGTAGGATTCTTTCATGGTAGCTTGCATTAGTTTAGGCATGGTATCTTAGGATTCAGAATATATACTCTCTTATAGGTAGCTTGAACTAGTATTGTTTGAATGCCTTCATAGTAGCTTGACTTGGTTAGGCGAAGACCATTTCATGGTAGCTTAGGATTGAGACACCATACCCTCCTAAGGATAGCTTAGGGTTAAGGGTTCATACTCCTCAAAGGGTAGCTTGCATCCTATTGAATCTTTGCATGATAGCTAGGTTTGTATACTTGTATCCTTCCTAGGATAACTTGGATTGCATGGTAAGGTCTTTTCCATGATAGTTAGGTCTAGCATAGTAGTATGCTATTCTTTGATAGGCTAGAATGATGAATAGTAAGCATTGAGTAAGTTAGTCTAAAGGAGTACTTAGCGTGAGTGGTAGTATGGGATGCCACTAATACATGACACAAGTATGAGTTGAAGCTACTTATGAAGTTTCCTCTTATGTTATGTATGCCTATCTTGGATTGTTGCTATAGTTTCCTTGCATGATATGATTGACTTAAGTTGATAGTTCCTTGTCAACATGAAGTAGGTATATAGTGACGCCTAGAAATGGAAAATATGAAAAGGGTGACTTCAAGATATGCTTAGTGTGTGGGGTATTATGGGATGCCACACATGCATTACCCAAGTGTTCCTTGAGGTTACTTAGGAGTGTGGTTCTCTTATTACATGAAAACCTAGGTCTTGACTATGAAGGTGGACTACGCCTAAGAATTACCAAAGAGAGGTACTTAGCTTGGATAGTAGTATTGGCTACTATCCTTGCCTTGCAAAAGTATACTTGGAGGTGGCTTGGGAAGTAGTTCACCTGTAGTATGAAAGACAAATGGTTGAAGGATGTAATTATGAAGGTTAAGTTAAGGTTATGCTATAAGTATGATTTAGCTCTTATGTTCATATACATTGTATTATGTTGACTTGTGATGTGATGATACTTTATGGGAGTTTATGTTATTATCTATTTTGATCTTGTCTTATGTTGACTAACCATTTTGAGATGTTTTTTGTTGGTATGTTAGCTTTCATACTAGGTACATTTTGTACCAACACATATTGCCTACATTCTAATCAAATGTAGGGTGTTGGAGATTGAGTTGCTTTGGAGGCTAGGTTTCTAAGGCGTTTGAAGACTTTAATAATCGGTGAATCCTCATAGGTTCGAGGACAAACCCACTACGTTCCTTTTATGTCGTTTCCGATGTTTTAGACTTATTATGGGCTGCGTCCCAAGACTTTTATTCATGATTATTCATAGATGGTTTGAGACAAAGTATTTAGTAAAAACATCCGCTTTTATGAAAAGTTTTCAGTTGAATGTTTCAATGAAAGTTTCATATTTCCCCTACTTTTCTATCATCTTATGTTATGATGACTCTAAGGGGTTGTTTTAGACCCCTTTGTAGTGGAGTACTCCGTGTTACGTCTAGGGGGCACCCCTGGGTCGTGACAAAAAAGACACAAAGGACCATAACTTAAAAACTAAGGAACCCTCACACTGGAGCTCACCTAAGGGCACTAGGCGACTCGCCAAGTGAACCCTTGGGATCTCCTAAATTTCCAGTAGCTACTGCATGGAGGCAGACCACTTGGAGATGGGAGAGGGCCCTTTGGTGATGCGCCAACTTGTACGGAGAGCTCCAACCTGGCTCGCCCAATTTTTTAGTAAGTTAGGCCATGGAACTGGCCACTAAGCGATGGTGGCTTCCTTTAGCTAATCGCCGAGTTGGCTAAGTGAGGAAATGTCTTCCTTAACAAATCCGGGTTGTTACATTATCTCCCCATCGGGATCATTCATCCTCAAATGTAATTCTACGCATCACTAGGAGAAAACGACTCTAAACTAGTAATCCATCAAGCATGCAATTCTTCTAAATGCACATGACTAAGAGGGAAACATCAACCCCCAACTATTCATACTCAATGCATCACAAGGAAGGTAGGCACTACATCTAACAACCAATATGCATGAGATTTCAAGTTTACTCATGTACAAGGATAAACTATCATCTCCAAGTTAAAAATATACTCAACAAAATCTCATGGAGCCTATATGCAATCTATACTCAAAAAGTATACATTCAAGGAGGAAATCTCTCAACTCCAAGCTAAGGCATGTTCATCAATTCATCTCATAAAGTCTATAGGCAATTGATACTCAATGCAACACCACACGAGGAAGATCAATCTTATAATAACTCATTTTCTTTCAAAACACAAGTTTCTCATGAACATGCATAACATAAGGAAATAATGGGAACATCTAAAACAGACATGACTTCAACAAAGAAGCAAACCATGAGGAACTCATAATCTCAAGCTAGAGGAGGAGGAGTAGAAGGACAAGGAAGAGGATTTCGGGACATCGTAACGGCCTCGGCCTCCCAAGTGACACCCTCAACTAATACATTATTCCATAACATGCTTTACTGAAGCAACTTTCTTGCTCCAAAATTCTTATCTTGCCGGTCTAGAATCTCAACCGGTACTTCTTCATAGGAGAGATTCTTATTAACTCCCAACTCTTCTAAGGAATCCATAGATGTTAGATCTCTAACAGACTTCTTAATCTTAGAGACATGGAAAATCGGATGCATCGATGCCAACTTATTAGGTAACTCTAGCTCATAAGCAACCTTACCCACACGTCTCAACATCTAATATTGGCCTATCAAATGGGGACTAAGCTTCCCTAACTTCTCAACTCATTATACCCTTCATGGGTGATAATTTAAAGTAAACCAAAATCATGAACATTAAGAACACTCAATCACCTTGCTACCTATGCACGCCATCTCCCCCTTGGGAGAAAGCCTAAACAGACTTTCTAAGTACTGTTTCTTTCAATTCAACTAAGGTTGGATCAAGACATCACTAAGCTTTCACACCCGCCACACAAAATTAATCTAAATCATGGTGAACTACACCACTACCATTTAGAGGAGTCTACTGCCTTACCACATCAAGATACTATATAAACATCATATTCCTCAAATCTTTACATGTCCATATCGGGCTCTACAATCAATTCAGACATACTAAAAGTGCAGTCAATCCCTACTAAGGACAACATCAAGGCCTAGCATATCAACTACTATCTAGTAACATAGTCATAATTGGCATCATAGAAGACAAGGTAGCACCGAAATCTAATAAAAAAATAAACATCAAGTTAGAAAATATTTAACACACCAATATCTTCATCTGGAGCACACTATTGTTCACCTCTAACATTAAGAGAATATAACTTATGTTTTCTTGGAGAATCTTCACCCAAACCACTAGGATGAGCTTCCTTGCCCTCTCTTCTCTTAGCCTTAAATCATTCGACAATCCCACATTTTGTTAACTCTTTAACACAACCGAAGCGACCCATTATGCCAACTAAACACCTACCTTCGTGTCTCTTTCCACACCTAGCACAAGAAGTCCATAGGGATTCATTACTAATTCCTTGCGGTCTAGGTTTAGATACCCTATCTTCATTAGTTAATCTAGGAGAATTTGAAGAACTTTGTTTGGAAAACCTTTGCTGATACCTAGGACGACCATGTCCATCAGACCTTGCATGGGAGGAATTATCATCCTCATATCTAGACCTCTTTTTCTCCCTAGACCTCCCTTTAAGTTTCTCCTTTTCAATCTATAGGGCATGAGTCATCAGACGAGCAATATCCATGTCATGAACAAGCATAGTCGTACAACATTATTTTACTACTAAATCGGACACAACCGACACAAACTTACACATTCTCGACCCCGGGTGGGCCACTATAGATGGAACATATTTTGACAATTCAGTGAACCTGGAATCATATTACTTAACACTCATATTTCCTTGCCGAAGGTTAATAAACTGAAGAACCATAGCCTCTCTCATCTCTAGAAGAAAGAACCTATGAAGAAAATCATTCATAACCTTCCCCACTCTATGGGACTCGCTTCTACCAGCCTAGCTTCCTTCCATTGGTTGAACGAAACTTGAGCAACGCCCTTGAGTTGATAAGCGGCCAATTCCACCTTTTCAACCAGAGTCACTCCCATAATGTTCAACTCATTATAGACATCATCAATGGACTCTTAAGGATCTTCTTTAACCTTTGACCCATTAAAATTCAGAGGGTTCATTCTTCTAAAGTCCCTCCCGATCGATGCTGATGTATCGACATTTTGGTTCACGAAGACTACCACCTCTCTATTGGTTTGGGTCGTCATGGCATGAGCCAGCACTTGAAAAGCTAACCTAAACTCCGCATTTGTTACATTTCCACCAAAGGGTCGATCAGAGCTTGAGGAGGAGCTTATTGATCCACATTGTATTCCTCATTCATTCTAGCATTTGCCCTTGTAGTATTCATATCCTCTAGACCATCATGTAAGGATTAAGAAAAAGACTTTATAGAATTAAAATCTATCGCATGACTTAGAGTAATGAAGAAGTGAAGTTTCCTAAGCATATTGTAGCCTCTCATTCATAAATTTGGCGTGCTTCACACTTACGAACAAGACTATACTAGACATGGTTTTAAGACATCCTAGAACCATTCCAATCCTTGTGCTTTGATTACAAAGTTTTTCATGACCTAGGTGTACACCCTAGATGTAATATGGTGTTCAAGACCCCAAGAGGCCTCATACAAGCCACTTAGTTTTCATCACATAAGATAATAGAAAATGGTGCAAAAATTTAAAACATTTCAATACCATCAAAGTCTTTATAAAATGAGCGGAAGACTATTACACTTGTTTCAAACCATCTAAAACATGAATATCTTTGGAACACAACCCATACAATAGTTCTAAAAATAATATGAAAGACATAAGGACATGGTGTTCAAATCGCCAAATGCTATGAGGACTCACCAAAACATCAAATCTTGCTCTACTACGATCCTAGCAGTGGGAATGGAAGTCGACATCGCCGGGCCCTACATTTCATAAGAATGTAGGCAAGAGTATGCGTTAGTACAAGCATGCACTAATATGATAGCTAGCATAAACATCAACAGATGCATAACATAAGCATTAGTCAACATAATACATATACCCTAAGCATAAGAGATAACAACATAAGCCATAAGCATAATTAATGCACATAAATCATCATATTATAAGAGGATTACTTCTCAAGTAACCTCACTTATCCCTAGTCAAGACATGGGTCAACCACTTCTAGTTATACATATCAAGAAAGGCAACACTAGCAACAATCCAAGCTAATCATTCATCATACTATAAATCTCATATTAAAATATACTTATGATACTTCATTGAAGTAACCTTGTTTCATCATAACAATGTTACTTTAATTAGGGACTAGTCCTTCTTTATCTATTTCTACTAGGAATGGAAGAATACTTCTTTACTAGTCCAAGAAAAGTCATTACTCATGAATGGTTACTATTTACCAATTCAAGGCTATCAAGAAAAAGAACCTTATTATGCTAGACCAAGCTGTAATGGAAGGCATACTCTCATGCAAGGCCAAGCTACTCAATGAGGGGTACTATTGCTCAATTCAAGCTACCAATTAAATGGTTTGGCCTTACTCGGTCTTGCAATCATGCAAGCATTCTAACATGCTAGTTAAAGCTAACAATTAGAAGGGTATTATTGCTTAATCCAAGGATATCCATGAGATGTACTAACTCAAGCAACCATGCATAGTCTTGTCTTACCAAGTCAAGTTATTCATGTAATGACCTCTTATTAGAACTTCAAGCTATCATGGTTAATACATGCTTTGATTCAGTTTAGGTAAGTAACCCTTTAAACCTAGAATCATTCTATGTGAGAAAACCTTAAACATTTATACATTCATAGGGTAAGTCATGTGGGTAAATCCTTCCACCATAACCATAACTAATAATCAACAATCATCATATAAGCTTTACTCTCAAAGCCCCACTGATCGTAATTCATCAGATAAGCTTTACTCTCAAAGCCCTAATATTCCCAATTCATCACATAAGTTTTACTCTCAATACTCTACTTATCATAACTTATCATACATGCCTTGATATCAAGAAAACTATATCCTCAAAGTCTACGAGTCATAACTAATCATATATACTTTTGATATCAATCAATTCATATATATATGCTTTACTCTCAAGCAATCTACAATGCATATCATCAATCATAGAAGAATACATCTAAATCCTCAATTTCCCCTTTCATGGCATAAAACCCATTTACATCAATTTCATATTTCTAGACATGAGTTAGGCATGGGTACATGTAAATTCATCCTAAAAACATGTAATTCTGTCAATTCAACCATAAACATTCAAAATCCACTCAATTGGATCAAAACCCATAACATTAGAAGAAACCCTAACTAGAATAGGGGAATTCTTCTTCTAAATTTGAGAAATCATGGGGGCTTCATGGAATAAAGGATTCCATGGATAAAACGCCATCATACCTTGATAATAAAGCCGACAAATTCTTGAGGATCGGAGACTTGACATCGATCCTAGCTTGAACTCTTTCATCTTCTTCTTCTTCAAGTTCTAGAAAGAGAAATATTTGAGAGAAGAGCTTTGGGTTTTCTTTTTGGTTCTTTAGAGAATGACTTATGTTGTAAGAAATTTTGGAATAGAATGCTTATATAGGCCTTTAGATTATGGGTAAAAGGACGTAGTATAGCCTGCAGAAAATTCTATAAAGACATAAAGGACCCTTACTAAAAAACTAAGGAACCCTCATGCTAGAGCTCACCCAAGGGCACTTGGTGACTCGCCAAGTGAACCCTTGGAATTGCCTCAACTTCCAGTCGTGCTAATTTTTACGGTGAGCCCCTACGTGGGTCACCCAATTTTCAAGTAAGTTGGGCCACATAATAGGGCACTAGAAGATGGTGGCTCCCCTTGCCTAATCGCCAACTGACTCGGCAATGGCACTTCACTTCACCGAGTTGGCTAAGTGGAGAAATGTGTTCTTTAATAAATCTAGGGTGTTACAGTCTATTTGTGCAGTTTTCTAACCTTGATATTTTTCTTGAATTGCATCTAACATGCGTGATTTGGTTTTGCAGAAATGGCTAGAAAAAAGGTTGCTGGCGAAAATCAACCGCCCCGAAAGAGGGCAAGAAGCATCAAGATAAATGAGGATGATGCAGCTTCCCGGGCCATGGTATCCAAACATCCTCCAAAAGGAGGAAGCGGCAAGGGCAAGGGGTCCGTATTATGAACACATGCGGAATGGAGCTCTGATAGTGACGGTATCTATGATACATACCTTACTCCCTCTGATAACGAGGGTCATTCAAGAGACAGTTCCCCAGTCTCTATTTCTGAGCCAGAGGATGACCATCATCTACGGTTTAGAGGGAGGAACTACACTCCAAATCTATTCATGATCTAGCTCAGATCTTAGTCCTTTCGAGGCCTCCTGCACGTGCAACACATGTAGTGGAGCAGGTACCAACAACATTAATTCCTCTTTCCCAATCACTAAGGAGATTAAAGGCTGAGGGTTTGAGGACCATTCTAAAAAAAAGAGGTTGTCCACTGATGGTTTGTTAGACAAGTACCTTGAGGTGCGGAACACAATAAAGTTCCACAATTTTGAAATATTCACAAAGCCTTGTGGCCCTTACATTCCTATTTGGATCCAGGACTTTAACTCATCATACGGGAGCTGGGGCCAAATGGGAAGAAGAAGGCCCGCATTCAATCCAGTTGACTTTGTAGTAGTCTGGGGGAAGAAGGTGCCGTGTAGTAGCACATATATCAATGAGGCGCTTGGGTCTACGTGGAAGTTCATGCACTATTACATTGACAAAGTATAGAAGAAGACCATTGATGATTTGAAGGGTTTGTTGGCACCCTTGATTTTTTTTGTGACATCGTGCTAGATTGAGGACGGTGTACCAATTAAGAAGAAACATTTGAACGTCGCTGCATTATACTGATTTGGTTTTATTATCAATACTATTATGTCGTCGCAGAATGAGTTGATCGTCTGGCATCCCAAGGCTTCTTGTGTGGGTTGTATCATCAATAGGGAGAGTCTGAATGAAGGACTGATCATAGAGAAGGAGATGGCCATTAGGGCCAAACAGAGTCAGTCATCTTTTCCTTTTAATAGGTTGGTTACTGAGTTGTTTAAGTTGGCCTGTATTTCGATGATTGAGATGATGGATGTGGAACTTACACCCACTTCCTCTACTGACATAAGATGGATAGAGGCTGAGTATTTGAGGGATGAGGTTTATTGGAGAAGAGTTGCACTGCGAATACATCTCCAGTAGTTAAACTTGATATATTACCGACTGAGGCAATACTTCCACCTCAGGCCAGTGAGCCTACAAGTACCTCTAGACCCTCTACTTTTGCTTCTCCAAGTTCATCTATTGTACCCTTTCCTCCTACTACTACAGGTGATACTGCTTCCTCCCGACCCCCTATTGCCCAGGCCATGTTATACAAGATGGGCCATCTGGCTCAGTCTAGTGATGTGTGTGCCTCCCGATAGGAGGCCAATGTGCCTGGGTTGATTGAGCTGGCTATTGTTGCTGCCCTGGCTCTAATTAGTGTTGAGCTGAGAGAGAACATAGAGTTCATAGAGGCCCACAAAATTTCTTTGGATTTCCTTATGGTGACGGTAGAGGTGTGTGAGCCGGGTCAGGGTGATTCTACTATTGTGATGGCCTTGAGGGACGATGTTGTTGGGCTAAGGAAGGACTTGAACAAGCTGAAGTCCACTAATCTATCAATTTTATTCGGCACAGTAGAGATCTCTAATGTTCCGAACACTAATGTTCTACCCAGTTCTGGGATTCCTCCACCTACTATGACCGGAGATATTACTATCGAGACGGTTGACGGTTAGTCTGAGGCTAAGATCGATGAGAGGGAGCTAGGCAATCGTGATGTAGCTGTGTATAGAGATTTCGAGGATCTTGAGAGGGCTATAATCCAATTGGTTTGGAGGCGTCTTGGAGAGATACCTCGATTGTGGGCTCCATTAGTGCCAGAGATGCGGATGAGCCAGGCATTGATGCCCCGACAAATGGAGTAAGTGACATACAGACCTTACCCCATGCTTAACTTTTTAGACTGTTTTACTTTTTCTTGTTCATGGACATTTTCTAGATTAGTTTGGTGGGTTGAGGTATTTCAATACCTACCACTTTTGGGCTGATTTTGTGGATATTTTTTGTTTTTGTTTTGTGAATGTTGAATATGATCTTGTGCTGTTATATATTGGTTTTTGGTCCATTGTGCTTAATGTAAATGTGGATTTGACCCATTTTAAGAATTTGTCACCTCTTAATGTGTGTGAATGTGGTTGTTCTTTCACATTTTTAAGTGTCGGTTGTGATTAGTACCAATGACTTGAATAGTGCTCATGTTTGAACGACATGCGTGTAAAAATCTGATAAGGCGAATTGAGTTGCATAATTTATATGTGAACTTGTAGCCTCTTATTGTGACTATATCGATTGTTGAATGGAACTCTTTTAATAATCATTGCATGCTAGAGAAAATTGTAATGTCTTGTTTGAAAATTGTGTTAAATGTCATATGTGGTGAGGTTGTCTTGAAATGCATACTTGTTGATGCATAGAACTTGCCCCGTTGGTCAAACTGGCTAGTGTGAGCATATGATAGAGATGATCTCAGGCACAATTTGTGGAGAGTGAGCCCATATTGCCATTATTCCTCTTTGTGACCACCTTGTGAGAGTTTGAACTGAGCTTGGCCTCATTTCAGCGTATCCTTTTCTTTTGAACCCTGATCATAAATGACCCTTATTGTCCCACCTAAAATCTTCATGGAGAATTGGTTGTGTTGAATAGCCAACTTAGGCCAAAAACTTATGTTGGGGGTGTAGTGCAAAAGGAGGAAAACATAAAAGCTTGAGAAATTCACCCTTGAAAGATCTTGTTGATAAAGATGGAACCTGTCCATGTAAAAAAAGTGAATTGAAAAAGAAAAGAATTGTTGAAATAATGTGTGAGCAATGAGCAAATGAAATGGGGTATCCAATAAGGTTTGATTGAAATAATAGGGTGTGAATTTTAAGAATCCAAAGTGTGATAGGAAAGGATGAAAGAATGAAGTGCATGCCATGCTCCATGAAGGTACTAGTCACTAAGCCTAAATGACCATACCCTAAACCCCAACCCCGTTACAAGGTTGAAAAGACCTTTGTGATCTGGATTAAGTTAACATTGTGTTGATCGGAAAATACGGGCAAGCCTATGTGGAAAATTCTTGCATGTGTATATATTTTAGAGAGTGAGAGTTGTTGTTGATTCCTACATTTTGAAAACTTTAATGATCATTGTGTAAAGATAGAATCATTTTTGTTGTGGAGGCATTCAAATACTCTTGTTGAGCTTGAACTTGCATTTGAAGCAAACATTGAGAGTTTGAGTCTATTTAATATTGGTTAGTCACAGTTTGAAACTTAGAGAGCACAATTTAACAATATATGAGTAGTTTGAACCCCTTGTGTGCATTCAGGTTGAGTCATGAGTAGCACTGTTTGTAGACATCCTTGTTGAACTAATAGATCTTGGGTTTTACATGAGGACAAGAAAAAGATTAAGTTGGTGTTGTTGATGAGTCGGAGATTTTGAATCATTTAGAGCTTTGTTTTCATAGTTTTATTGTCCTCAATGCTTATTTTATGCTCTATACTAATGTTAATGTGTTGATTTGCAGCAATAGAAGCAAGAGAGCAAGGCAAGGACAGTACCGGGCAAAAAGGGAAGAAAAAGTTGAAGAAGTTCAAGAGAAGACATCCTTGTGATCACCAAGACCACTTGGCGAACCGCCGAGTGGCTCTTCAGCTCGCCTAAAGTTCCAGTATGCCAGCCCAGGGAACAAGCCAACTTGGCGATGGAAATGGACAGTCGGTAAACTGCTGAATGGATCAATGACTCAGTTCCTGATTGCTAAAATTACGGAAGACTAACGTTAAAGAGACAAGGCAAGAAGGCAATGGAAAGTGAGAATTGGCACATCGCCGACCTTCTCGGTGACACTCGACTTACTTTGCCGAATAACCCTGAAGGTAAAAATTCCGAAGACTATAAATGTAAATTTTCAAATGTATTTTAAATAGACTTGGAGAATTCCGAAATTCCTATCTTCAAAACTAGTCTTCTGAGAGTTTTACGTTGAGTTCTTCATCCCCAAGAGTATTTTTAGAGTTTGTAAGTAAATTTCCAAGTGGATATTCATTTGGAGTTTATTTGAAGCATTGTCAAGACTTGGAAATTATGTCCCAGTTCATGGATAACATAATTGTTATTTGTTTCTTCCTTTTTATGATATGTGGCTAAAACCCCCATACTTGGGGCTGTGATCATGTGATTATTTTCTCTAATTAGCTTATGGGTATTGTTGTTTAATGATTTAAATGATATTTTGAAGTAGTTTTGATTGATAGTTGTGTATTAACTAATGAATTGTGCTACTTATGTTGTCATGCTTTTCGAAGTTCGAGAGAACTCGCTTGAATCGTAATAGTTGTTCGAGAGAAAGCTATTGCATCTATATTCTAGAATACCCACTGAGATTTAGCAATTGTTGTTAAACTATAATTATCCATATAGTGAAATAAGCATTTAATCGATCACATCCCCGAGAATCCTTTTCTACTTATTTGCTCCCCTATTTTCCTAATTGTTGTAGTTGTTGATTGACAATCTTAAACCCCCCATCTTACATGCGTTGTCAAATCCCTTAATTTACAGCACTTTTGTTCGATAATGTTTACTCCTACAAACGATTAGAACACAACCTTTACTTCTTAATTGAATTCCATATCGTATCACTCCTTGTGGGTTCGACCCCAACTTTTTGTTAGGTTTATACTAGATTAAGATCGCCTACACCTATAATTGGATGAGGTGTAGTTCAGCATGGTCAGTTTCCAGTAAGGAATGGACTTCTTTGTTCTTATTAAATTATTAGTTGTTCGTTCCCGAGCATGAATATAATGCATATGTATAGGTTTTGGAAGTTTGGTTTCTTGCTATTGCTACTCTTATTATGTTAGTTTTCATATGTTTGTTGTGATCAATTTTCGAAATGCTTTATTCACTTTAGTTTGTTCCTTCTTATCATTACTCTGTGTTCATGTTTATGTTCGGCATCACATTTCTCATTCTTTAACCTCAAGTTGAAAGAAAGAATCAAGAAGTCATGATTCTAAGTCAGTGTATTGTATTTGTCATAGCTCATTTTGAATCTTTACTTGATGTTTTGTTGAGTCTATTTCGAAGTGTAGGATTTGCTTTCCTTTTCCATATTGTATCGGTTTTGTTTCTAGTTTTTCTCTTCAAGTTTGTTGTATTTTGTTTATCCTCTTCATCTCTTAAGGTGTTGTATTTTTTAATATGTGGAAATAGTTTTAATGGTTAGGGGTCATGTACTATTGATATTAGTTTTAGTTTGACAATATGTTTTAAGTGATGTTAAGTAATGCAAACTCATTTTCACGAGCATAGATATCATGCACATATTCATTTTCTTTTTTAATATATTTAATCTTTGACTTCGAGTGAATCTGCCCTTCTTTGCTACTTGAAATCCATATGATTCTCATGCCTTATTTTAACATGTTTCGATATATTGGAAGCATATAGAATTGTGAATGTGCAGCTATCCATCTAGGTTTTGTTTAACCTCTATTTCAACATGTTTTAATAGTTGTTAACAGTAATATGTAGTTTCTTTGTTCACTTTGGTAATCAGTAGCTTATATTCTTTTTTTCTACAAGGCTTTATTCAATTCTAAAGGTGAATTTGTTCATAAAGTGATAAAATTCTGATCATAAGTTGTTTCTTTATCCTTAAATGTGTGGGTCATCTTTAGCAATGATATTTCGTAAATTTGTTTTTCGTAATTATTGAAGTTGAGTGTAGATTCATAGTTGGAATGGTTTTTCCTTTAGAATTTTAATCATTTGTTCATTGATATTTCTCTATATGATAGTCACGGACACTTTCAAATGTCTCATTGTTGCTCTTTTTCCCTTTGAAAATTTAAGTTAATTAATTGTTAGGTTACTTGATATTCACATGCATTGAGTGCTATATTATGCCTTAATTAGACTCATTTCACATTCGTTCACTATTATTGGAGCCTACTTGAGGTAAAAAAAAATTTCAGTTTACAAGATTTGTATGATTGCTTTGTTGCCTTCATTGTAAACAAATACCAATGTTTATTATTTATATTATTTTTTGCATGAAATTTGCCTTGATTTCATCTTGGAGTCCATCTTTCTTCCATTTGCATATCTAGAGGACGATGAAGGCCCAAAAATATTATTTTATTTGAATAAGAACAGGTCTATGAAGGGTTGAGAATTGAAAAACAGGAGTTGGAAAGGCAAAAATGAGTTGTACACAATTGTATACACTAATATAGAGGTCAAAAATATTGAAATGCAGGTTAGAATACAAAAATACTGGTGTTTAGAAGCTGATTTAGACTGTTACATTTCATATACAACCAAGTATACTGGAAAAGGGCGAAATACAGCCTATATACTGAGGTATAAGTTGAATGTATACACAGATTTTCAAAGACAAAAAAGGGATCAAATCCCAAAGGGTAGTTACAGCAGGTACAAGCGGAAAAATGGCCTAAAAGCCTTATGAAATGACCTGCAACTGATTTTGATATAAATGGGCCAAAGCCTATTATTTTTGCAAATTGTTAGATTTATGACAGGTTTGGCGAAAGCGCAAATTTGGTCTTTCTTCCCTTATTCTTATTTATTTTTTTATTATATTAACTCTAACCCTTGTTTTGTTTGGTTAAATTTAATTAATATCCCAAAGTTGGCCTTTTTATGTTTAATTGAAGTATTTAAGTTTAATTTATTACCTACTTATTTTGTTTATTAATAAAAAGTTGTTTCTTAAAAGTATTTCTGAATTTATTTAAGTAATATTAAAAATGTTTTCCCTTTACTTTATTAATTTTCAAAGTTGGTCCAGTACTTAGTCAAGTCGTAGGTCAATCGCGAGTTAGCGAACACTTCAAGGGCCTAACACCTTCTTGAAATGTAACTTGAACCCTAAACCCCTTTGGTATTTTTAAATGTTATTTCTTTTTAATTATTTTGAAAATTTCTTAAAAAATTAAGTGGCGACTTTTGTATAAAACTGGTTTTTCTTTTAAAATTAAGTTAGGTATATTTTTATAAACTAAGTCATTATTTCTTTTTTAAACTTGTGAAAGCAATGATGGTGATGATTATGATAGGGGATCTCGTGACAATAATGAAAAAGAAATTTTTGAAGTGAAAGTTATTTTAGAAGTTTGTTATGGAGACCCAAAGAAAATATAGAAACCAAACCTTTACCTTAAGGTACGCTGGAAGGGTTTTGGACCAGAAGAAGACACTTTGGAGCCGATAGAAGGCTTAGTTGGTTGCCCAGATAAAATAAGGATTTTGTGACCATGGGCTTTAAACCAAGTATTTTTCCATTATTTAGGAAAGTAGATGTCATATGTGGGGGGCCTCCTTTCCAGGGCTTAAGTAGATTTAATCATTTTATGAACTTAACAAATACATTACAAGAACAAAAAAGTAAACAACTTGAAGTATTCATGAGCTAACTTTTGAGGTTGAGTTAAGTCAATGTGTCATATATTTTCATGGTATTAGGCCAACTGTAATACCTCAGATTCGAGAAAGGGCCTAATAGAATTTTTCTACAAATTTAAGTTGCCATCCACGAGGTCCAACCATAGAACGTGGGTAGGATAACAGACTGTAGGTGGGTCCGTGGATTGGCCACCCAAAATGTTGTCAAGGGAAAGACCTATGGCCAGACCCACGGACCTTCGATGGTCCATGGATCGTGGCTAGGCGTCCGTAGGTCAGGCTAAAAATCCATGGTCTGTCAGTCAGGCCTCGTGGGTTAGGGTCAAACAGTTAGTATTACGAGTAGTTGGGTTTTTCCCTAATTGGTTTATCTCTATACTACGTCATTTTCCTATGTCTAAGTCTCATCTATTACTTATTTTTACCCTAAATTCAATTCGTTCACCTCATTCTCTTTAAATGACCAAAAGAAGTTGAGGCTTTCTCTCCCAAGGATATTTCTCTTTCTAAAGGCATGAAGATAATGATTCAAGCTAGGGTTTAAGATCAAGCTTCCATTCCTAAATTACTTTGGGCTTTGATAGTAAGGTATGATAGTTTTTATCCATGGATTTATGCCACTCATGGAGTTCCCAAATTCAGCTATTTTCAAAGTTAGAAATCCCTAATTTAGTTATGGGTTTCTTCAATTTGCTTGGGTTCTCTTAAATATTGATTTAAATGATTGAATTGTGTTATATTAAGCATGAATTGATGAAATACTATGATTTTATGAGTATTACCCATGAACCCATGTAATCCCCATGTTTTCCTATTATGATTATGTAATATGGGTTTGAATTATGAAGAAGGAGATTATGAAATTAACCATGTTCTTATGAGAACTATGTAAATGTCATTATGGATTCTTTGAGAGTAAAGTATCAATGATGATGATTGTTGTTGTGTTGTTGAAAGGATTTCTCATGAACACATTAATGTATGATTGTGAAAGGTTTTCAAACACTGTAAGGATTCTAAGGTTTGAAAGGTCTTCTCACCTATTTGAATCAAGGATACAGAGCTATCCAATGAAACCTAGCATGGATCGGTTAATGAATGATACCTTTCCATGGTTGTATGATGACCTAGCTTGGATTGGAATGATGATGTGTCCTTCCATGGAGAATATGAACAAGTAAGAAATGACTATTTTGTGGGATTGATGCTTAGCACCGAGAGGATATGGGGATGGAAGCTCTCCCGTTAGTAGAGGTTGGGTTTCTTGAAGCAATCTCCTTATCCCTTACCTATATGCCCGCATAGGATTATTGATTTTATAGACATTAGCTAGTGGATCAACCTAACCTAGAAGTTCATCGTCCTTACCTTTGAAAGTAGGAAAACCCTTTTCGGTGTGGGAGACACCGGGGGATCCGGTTATAACTCACATGGTCTCTATGTCGGTTAAGTGTACTTCCCACAATAGTAATGGACTAAGGTTACTTCAACAAGTATCACATATGTGTTCAAAGGTTTTAAAGATGTTAGCTTGTATTGGGCATGTTTTATGAATTATGTTTTTCTAACCTTCTTATATTATGTTTTAGCTTGGTTTATTACATGTCATGAAATATCCAATTTTAGCATGTCTTAAATGTTTTATGCAGGGATATCATACTAGTTACATTGTTTGTACTAATAAATTCTCCTGCCTACATTTCCCAAAATGTAGGGTCTGACAGTCAGGGTCCTCAGTTTTGTGGCTAGTGGTTGACTTGGTTTATTTCTGGTCTTGGTGAGTCCTCATGCTTCGAGGACGGATTTCCATTTTTCATAATTTCATTTTTATTTTAAGTATTTGAACATGATGCATGGTCTAGGACCAATTCAATACTATTGTATTAGATGTCTATTGAGAGGAAGTGTTTAGACTTCCGCTTTACTTTTATGAAAACTATTGGAAATGAAATGTTGTATTTTTTTCTTATGTTCTATTTCTTATATTATGAATATAAAGTGGCTTGTATGGGGCCTCTCGGGGTCCCATAAGCCATGTAATGTCTAGAGTGTACCCTCGGGTCGTGACAAACTTGGTAATAAGAGCACAAGGTTTAGACTGGTCCTAGGATGTCTCATTAGCCACGTCTTGTACAGTCATGTTCATAAGTGTGAAGCGTGCCACATTTATGAATTAGAGATTACAAGATGTATAGGAAACTCCACTTCTTCAATTACTCTAAAGTCATGTGATAGAGTTTAACTCTATAAGGTCTCACTTTCAGTCCTTACCGATGATTTACAGGATATGGCTACTCAAAGAGGTTATGCTATAAATAATGTGAGGAAGAATGTGGAACAAGAAGCTCCTCCTCAATATTGCCAAGCTTCGGTCGACCCTTCAGCCGAGAAAGCGACCAATGTGGAATTTATGGTTGCTTTTCAAGTATAGGGTCAAGTCATGATGGCTCAAGCCAATAGGGAGGTTGTGTTTCCCGTGAACCAAAATGTTGGTACGACAGAATCTAGAGTAAGGAACTTTATTAGGAAGAACCCTCTGGAGTTTCATGGGTCTAACGGTTTAGAAGATCATCAAGAGTTCATTGATGGGGTTTACACGGTATTGATAATTATGGGAGTGGCGCCGGCTAAAAAGTCAGACTTGGCCGTGTATCATCTTAAGGTGTTGATCAGATATGGTATAGCCAATGGAAATAAGGGAGATGAGAAGATGTGGGTCCTTTTGACTGGGAGAAGTTTAAGGTGGCGTTCCTTGGTAGGTTCTTTACCTTTGTGATGAGGGAAGCAAATGCTCTTGAGTTCATCAACCTTCGTCAAGGAAGTATGAGTGTGAGGGAATATGCTTTTAATTTCACACATTGTCTAAGTATGCCCCTACAATGGTTGCCGATTCTAGCACAAGGATAAGTAAGTTTGTTTCTGGTGAATTCGAAATAGTGGTTAAAGAATATTGTACAACCATGCTCATTGGTGACATGGACATCTCTTGTTTCATGATTCATGCTCAACAGATTGAAGAGGAGAAACAGAAGGAAAAAATTAGGGAGATAAAGAAGGCTATGACTGGTGATAGTAATTTCTCTCATGCAATGTTCGATGGACATGGTCGTCCTACGTTTCGACATTGTTTTTTAGGTCAAGGTTCCTTAAATGCTCCTACTAAATTCAACAAAGATAGGGTGTCCAACCCTTAGCCTCAAAGAGAAAATTGTAGTGGACCTTCATTTCCTATGACTACTTGTACTAGGTTTGGCAAGAAACATGAGGGTAAGTGCTTAGCCGACACAGATGATTTTTTTAGTTGTGGCAAAACTGGGGATAAGATGAGGGATTGCCCAATTCTTATGGATAAAGTAAGAGAGGGAAAACAAGTTCCTCCTAGTGGTTAAGGTTATAATGATCCCAAGCAAAACTGATTTTATGCACTTCAGACTCGTGGCGAACAATAGGGTTCTCCCTACGTGGTTACTGGTATCTTGAATGTTTTCCAACTCGATGTTTGTTATTTACTTGATCCCAGTGCTACCTTGTCTTTTGTGACACCAAATATATGAGTTTGTATATTTTACTAGATATGTTGTTAGATCCTTTTTATGTCTCTCCTCCTCTGGTGATTCAATAGTTGCTAAGATGGTCTATAGGAAATTTCCCATCTCCTTATCCCATAGAGTTAGTCTTGTTGATTTGGTAGAATTAGACATGCAAGATTTTGATGTTATCCTTGTTGTGGATTGTTTGCACTCATCTTATGCTTCTATTGATTGTAGAACCCGTGTAGTCTAGTTTGAGTTTCAAGATGATCCCGTCCTAGAGTGGAAAGGGGAAATTTTATGCCTAAAGGTCAATTTTTCTATTGTCTTAAAGAAAAAAGGATGATTTCTAAGGGTTGCATTTAACATTTAGTTAGGGTGAGGCCTATTGATTCCAAAATCAGTACTATTGAGTCGGTCCCCATTGGGAATGATATTCCGAAAGTGTTCCTAGATGATTTACCCGATATTCCTCCCGAGAGGGAAATAAATTTCGGTATCGACCTTCTCCTAGATAAGCAACCTATTTATATTCCTCCTTACCCTATGTCTTTGTAGAACTAAAGGAGTTGATAGAAAAAAATGAAGGATTTGTTAGATAAGGGTTTCATCCAACCAAGTATCTCTACATGGGATGCTCCAGTTTTGTTTGTTAGAAAGAAAGATTGATATTTTCATATGTGTAGTGACTATCGTTAGTTGAACAAGGTGACCATTAATAACAAGTATACTCTTCCAAGGATAGAAGATTTGTTTGACCAACTTCAATGGGCAAGTTGCTTCTCTAAAATTCATCTCTGGTCGGGTTATTACTAATTCAGGGTGAAGGAAGATGACATTCTGAAATGACATTTTGAACTCTGTATGGTCATTATGAGTTTTTTGTGATGTCTTTTGGTTTGACTAATGGTCCGGCGACATTTATGAATCTCATGAATAGAGTGCTTAGACAATACATTTACATTTTTGTGATTGTGTTCATTGATGATATATTGATCTATTCAAGAAGGAAGGATGAAAATATTGATTATTTAAGGATTGTGTTACAAGTTCTCAAGGACCAAAAACTCTTTGCAAACTTTAGTAAATATGAGTTTTGGTTAAGGTCTGTGGCTTTTCTCGGTCATATTATTTTACGTTAGGGCATTGAGATAGATCCTAAGAAGATGGATGCGGTCAAGATTTGGCCTAGACATCTATCCCCTTTGGATATAAGAAGTTTCTTGGGTTTAGACGGTTATTACAAAAGGTTTGTTGATGGGTTTTCCTCTATTGCCTCTCTTTTGACGGCTTTGACTCAAAAGAAGGCTAAGTTCATATGGTCTGAAGCATGTGATAAGATTTCCAAGCATTGAAGGATAGACTTACTTCCACTCCGGTGTTGACATTACCGAAAAGGACTCATGCTTTTGTGGTTTATTTTGATGCCTCTAGAATTTTGTTAGGATGTGTGCTTATGCAAAATGAGAAATTTATAATTTACGCTGTAAGGTAACTTAAGATTCATGAGATGAAATATCCAACCCATGACCTGGAATTATAGACGGTTGTTTTTTCCTTTAATATTTTGAGGCACTATTTGTATGGTGTTCATGTTGTTTTTTTCTACCGATCATAAGAGCTTACAATATGTGTTTGACCAAAAGGATCCAAATCTTCTCCAAATAAGGTGGCTTGAGTTATTAAAAGATTATGATATGACTGTTCTCTATCACCCCGATAAGGTGAATGTGGCGACGGATGCTCTTAATCGGTTATCTATTGGTAGTGTTGCTCATACTAAGGATGATAAGAAAGATTTAGTTCGAGATGTTCATAGTTTGGCCCGATTGGGTGTTCAGTTAGTAAACTCTACCAAAGATGGTGTTATGGTTCACAATGGTTCTGAATCATCTTTTGCGGTGGATGTGAAAGCCAAGCAAGGTCTTGATCCATTATTGATTGAATTGAAAGAACTGGTTCTTAGAAAGTACATTGAGGCATTCTCCAAAGGGGGAGATAGAGTACATAGATCTCAAGGACATTTGTGTTTTCCTAATGTTGATGACTTGGGGGAAGAGATCTTGTCAGAAGCCCATATTTCTCGGTATTCCATTCATGCGGGAGACATAAAGATGTACCATGATTTACGGGAGATCTATTAGTGGGATGGGACGAAGAACGATATTGCGGAGTTTGTGGCTAAATGTCCTAATTGCCAGCTAGTGAAAGTTGAACATTAGAAATCGGGAGGTTAGTCCCAAGACATTGGTATTCCAGCTTGGAAGTGGGAAGATTTAAATATGGACTTCAAGTAGAATTGACACGTACTCGGTGAAGTGGTTCGTGGTCCTTAGGCAGTAGCTTTGCCTCAACGCCTTGCCTCCCACAAGGCTAAGGGGTCTTCACGAGACTTTTCACGAACCATGGTCAAGACCACTGGTCGTGAAGGTGGTCGTAGACTTGAGGCATCACACTGCCAAGGTTTGGGCAGCCTTGACCTTTGGCTTAGGCTTTGCCCCTTTTTCCTTGGCACTTGTCCAAAAAGCTTAGCCTTTGCTCTTAACCCTTGAAGTTAACCCTCACGTTTAGGCTCTAGTTTAACCTACTAATTTACAAGGTGTTACACTCATAAACACATTAATGCATGATTGTGAAAAGTTATCTCACATAGTAGGATTCTAAGGTTGAAAGATCTTTTCACCTAATTGAATATAAGATAAAGAGCGATCCTAATAAAACCTAGCTTGGATTAGTTAATGAATGATACATTTCCATGGATGTCTTATGACATAGTTTTGATTGACAAGATCACAAGCCCTTCCATGGATAATATGAACCAGTAAGAAATGACTATTCTGTAGGATTTATGCTTAGCACCGAAAGGATATGGATATGGAAGCTCTCCCATTAGTAGAGACTAGTTTTCTAGAAGAAATTACCTTATCCCTTACCTATGTACCCCCCATAGGATGATTGTCTATATAGACCGTAGCTAGTGGATCCACCTAACCTACAAGTTCATGGTCCTTACCTTGGAAAGTAGGACAATCCTTTTCGATGTGGGAGACATTGGGGAATCATGTTATAGCTCACATGGTCTTTATGTCGGTTAAGGCTACTTCCCACAAATAGTAATGAACAAGGGTTACTTCAAGAAGTATCTCATATGTGTTCAAAGGTTTTAAACATGTTAACTTGTATTGACCATGTTTTATGAATTATGTTTTTCTAACATTCTTATATCATGTTTTTCTAACATTCTTATATCATGTTTTAGCTTGGTTGATTGCATGTCATGAAATGTCCTATTTTAGCATGTCTTAAATGTTTTATGCATGGCTATCATACTTGGTACATTATTTGTAATAACGCATACTCTTGCCTAAATTTCCCCAAATTTACGGTCCGACAGTCAGGGTCCTCAGTTTGGTGGCTAGTGGTTGACTTTGTTGATTTCCGAGCTTGGTGAGTCCTCATGCTTCGAGGACAAATTTCCATTGTTCCTAGTGTCTTTTTAATTTTAAGTATTTGAACATGATGCATGGGCTAGGCTCAGTTTCAATCTATTGTAGTAGATGTCTTTTGAGACAAAGCTTTTAAACTTCTGCTTTACTTTAATTAAAACAATTGGACTCGAAATGTTGTCTTTATTTCTTATATTTTATTTCTTATGTTATGATTGCTAAGTGCCGTGTATGGGGCCTCTTGGAGTCCTATAAGCTATATTACGTGTAGGGTGTACCCCTGGGTCGTGACACAAACCCATTCATATTTGTTGTTCACCGATGTTGGCCCCCATTTAGAAGTGTTCACGCTCCAGTTAAGGTCTAGGTATGCGGGAGAGTGTTAAGAAGTCCCACGTTGGTAGATGAATAGGAACTTGGTCTCATTATATTAACTATAATTTTAGAAGCTCTTTTAACTGGCCATTATTAATTTATAATATTTTAAGGCTTTCTTGAAATGGTATTTGATTAGTTTGTAGTTTAGGCTTAGATTTTTTATACACAAAATTATGTTTAATAAGTTGTAGTTAAAATCTATAGAAAAGATAAAACAAACAAATTTATTAATATTTAATATTTGATTAGTTTTGAGTTTAGGCGTAGATTATCTATACACAAAATTCATCTTAATAAGTTTTAGTTTATATGAATAGAAGACATAACTAAAACAAATTTACTATAATTATTTATTGTTACCGCACGAAGCATGGGAATGTTGACTAGATTCTACATAATCGATTAATTAAGTAACACATCAAATTACTAATGATGTCATAATTTATTCTAATATACATTTTATTTTATTTTATGTCTTTCAATTATTTTATGTTCTATTACAAAGTACGATCTCTGATGTAATGTTTTACCATCACAATATATGAATGAAATACGATTTAAGTACACATTAGATGATATTCTAATCGAAAAAATAAAATATAAAGGAAAATCAAACAAAAAGAAAAATATCTCAACAACTTCTTAATTTTTTGTATTACCATGTTGAAACATAATTCAAGTATTTTTCTTACTTTTATGTGTCACAAATATATTTTGAATCCCCTACCCAACAATGCCAAGCAAATGGAAAGCTTCTCTGACAGAATCTTCATAGTCTTCTAAATGACAAGTAGTAGTAGTGGAAAACGTGGATCCAACTGTGGATGAAATAGTGGATGTTTTTCTGGTTGAGTGTTGTGATGATGATGAGTTTGTAGGATATAAGGATATTGTATGTCATAGTTTGAACGATGAATAGTCTGATCAGAAGAAGGTGATAAGAGTTGGTGTGCATGTGAATGAGGAGAAGGAGCATGTGTTTTACGGTAAAACTGTTGTCAATAATTAAGGTAGGGAGTTATGACCTCATCGATACATCATAGGGGTAAGGTAAAAGCAAAGGTTGCACGTATGAGCCTAAATTTCAAAGATGACTAAAGGAAATTAATCTAGGCCAAGTGCCATTTATCCAGACATTGATCAACAATCTCATTAATAAACCAGGTGATTATGCTTATGTAAAGGCTGCAGATTGTGAAGATGATTATCTACGCAGGATTTTTGGATTTTTTCAAGGTGTCGGTGATATGAAGTATTTTATTGCTCAATGGTTTTTACAAAGACAAGGATACTGTAATTAAAGCTCATGACAAGTTTATCAACAAAAATTGTGTGCTTTTATAAAAAATTAAGGATGACACCCCTTCTCATTGCCTTGTAAAGAAAATCAAGATTGTTCCAATACCCTAAAATGTAAGCTTACAGTTCAAGGAAAGCTTAAGATCAAAACATGACTATTACTATGACATGAAGTACATGGTCCCATTAGCTTAACATCAGATGTTTCAAGTCCTGATAGTGAATGAGATTCTACAATGTCAAGGGCAGTGATGTTGTGGAGGCCAATGAACAGAGCAAGAAAATACACTCTTGGATCTCTATTCCAGTTATGGTGGAATGTCAATTGGATTGTACCTGGGTAGCAATGTTTGCAGTGGTAAACTTGTAACTAAATGAAATGTTGATCTAAATCGATATGTTTGTTATAGCTTAAAAGTGAACCATCCAGAAACTAAGGTAAGGAATGAATCTGCTAAAGATATCTTATTGCTTTTGAAGTAGTGGAAGAAGCTTTGTGTATCCCACTCCTTGTTGAAAAGAAATACCCTAGCACACATTTGCTGAAAGTAGGAGATGAGGACGTGGAAGATGTCGATGATGGTGTAGATGATGATGGGAATCTCGTGACAATGATGAAGGAGAAATTTTTTATGTCAAAGAGATTTTAGAAGTTCTTTATGCCGATATTATACGTTTGAAAAGCAATACCACATCACACCCTTTGCTCAAATGATTTTTCTGTTTAAGTCTTTTGAAAATTATATTTTTATTTTATTTTTCTTTAAAAATTAAGTTTTGACTCTTATATATAATCGGTTTTACTTTTAAAGTTAAGTTATATTGATTTTTTTACAAACTAAGTCCTTGTTTCTTTATTAAACTCATGAAAACAAAATTGGCGACTCTGCTAGGGATTTAATCAAGTTCTAACTATAATGACTTGACTGTTTTACTATTTGTTAATAATCGTTGATTTGTTTGGCCTTTTTTATGCCTTATTTGTTTAAATTGTGATATAAACTGTCATTTTCCATTATTTGAATTTCCGTCACCACGACATAAATAATTATATTAAAGAACAGTTTTGCGAACCCGCATAGGGTCTTTTTAATACTTAACCCTTTTCAAAATGACCAGCAATTTATTTTTTCGTCATGAATCTAATTGTTGTTGTAATTCCAACTAAAATTTTGTACTTGGGACGCGGTCTTTGAAAGCCAGTATTAGTCAGCTAGCGTAAAACGATACCAAATCTCTCAATTTAGCGCATTTGAACTAAGATGACCCAACACCCAAGGCATGTTTGGGACCATTAGAAGCCCACCTTATGTCTATTTAACACATAGTCCATAAAAAAATAATCATGCTTATGTGTATTATTGAAGGATATGTATGTCATTTTAAATAAATCCATTATCCATCAGGGTTGGGGTGACTTAACTTGTTTTTTGTAGAATGGGGTGTACAAACCCTTGAGGACCCGAATGGTGAGTCTACCTCACCCTTTTCACTAAGTGTGCTGGAATTTCATGAAATGCGAAGAGAAGAAAGAGGTCCAAAAGAATATCGTCGATCTCTCTTCACTAATGGAAATGGAGGCTTTGCATGATTTGATTGGAACGATGGTAAAAATTTGGGATAGTAGAAATATGGTATTCCGTTTGGGGGAAATAGAAATAACTTGACTGTTGAAGAAGTTCTTACCAATTATGAGAGTATAGGCATGTTCAATAAAAGGAAACGTAAGCCCGATGGTGATCTAATAATTCATTAAATATTGGAATTTAACATAATCAATAAAGAATTCTCACTTGTCAAAGACAAATGGATGGACAATATTTTTGTACAATACATTCAACTTCACAAGATCTATCATCGATTTGGACGTGCAGGGGCTTTTGAGAGGTTTAAAGAAGGGCTCATTTCAGAGGAAGCATTGAAGAAAGCATGCGCTTTTTCTTTTGAGGTATGCTACTTGGGTCATTGGTATTCCCTCAAAGCCAAAAATACACTATCCATCCAAGCGTAGTAATGGTTACTCATGTAATTTTTAATGGGGTAGACTATGGTCGGCAACTAAGCACTACACTTTGGCGCCCATGATTCTTGTCAACATTTACAGTGATTTAGATAAATTTCAAAGGGGTGAACGTTTCTTTCAAGGTTGCAACCTGATACTTCTATGGTTGATGATGAAACACTTTCTTAAAGCCCATGATCCACAAAAACCAGATCCCAAAATTCCAATAAACAAAGTTTCATTTCATAGTTTATGGCTACACCTTACCATTTCCTTAAAAGGCGGGGGGGGGGGGGGAGGGGGGGTCCAAAATTCAAGAATCAAAAGCTTCTTCGATTAAGAGAAGAAAATGTGTAATGGTCAATTGAAA
>JAJOOR010032959.1:0-21950 GCA_036250505.1 Solanum acaule | reverse complement strand
AAATGTCCTTTTATGCATGTTTCAATGGTTTTTATGCATAGTAGCCATACTTAGTACGTGTGTTGTACTAACCCATATTTTCTCCTTTTTCCCCAAACATTTAGGTTCGGGCCGTTGAGGATTCAATCTTACTTCTCAACACACTTGGAGTTTCTTCCCCAAGTTGGTAAGTCCTTAAGTCCGAGGACAAGACCCTATGATCTAGCTTCTATGTTTAGTTCTTTGCTTATGTTGAAAGACATTGTTGTACTTTCCTATTTCTAGATTTCTTATTGATGTAAGGGCTAAGTCCCATTTTTTATACTTCTATGTCTAGATGGTACATTGTGACGAAGTTAGATTATATTTTTCATATATGAAGTGAAGTTGAACTTCCAAAGTAAAATTTTTAAATTTTCCGTGTTTTTATTCTATGATACATGCTATGATGAATGTTAAGAGCTCGTATAAGACCTCTTCGAGATCGAATACGCCGGTAACGACTAGGGGGTGCTCTCGGGTCGTTACACAACCCAAAACCCTTTATTTCTTTAATATTTACTTTAGAAATAATGGTGTGTTGATTGTGCAGGTTTGAGTGTGGACAGTGTTTGAAAAGTGCAGGTTGGCAAGCGAATGTTCCAGTTGGCACATCACCGAAGAGGTCGGTGCGCCCGATTTAATCTGTCGTTTGGCTCAGCACAATTTTAATTTGGAGCCTCTAAAACTCAGCGAGCCCAGGAGCAACTTGGCAAATCGCCGACTTAGTCGGAGATCCCGATGTTGCCCGTCGTTTGAACCCCCAAGCAACTAAAGGTTATGTAAAAGTCGGCAAGGTGAATGACCACTCGGCATGTCGCCGAGTGGATCGGCGAATGCGACTAATGTCACCGAATGAACGCGAATTGGACGGTTATTAAGGGCCAAAAGTTTTAAAGTTTCAAACTTTTCAGTTTCCCTCGCTTCCAAACTTCACAAACTCACACCAAGTTAGTATTTTCAATATTTTATATTCCATAAGCATTTTGGTTGTTGATTAGTTCTCGAAATTGGGATTTCATTGCCGCCTAGCATTTCAAAGTACTTTAATCGACAGAAAGGTTGGTTTTCCGAACCCTGAGTTTACTTTCAAAAATTTGGTACTCATTTGCAATGATCATATCGTATTATCGTGTGCTAGGCCTCTCTGATAGGACTAGAATGCTTAAATGCCTATTTTAATTTGATAATCTTGCCCGTATTGTTTTGCTCGTTGAATGTCCATATTTTTGTGCCTTAAATTGAGTTAAATTTTGTGGGGGTATGTTGCATGTTGATTAGATTTGTTTGGTGAAGACTGAGTAACCCGTATTTTTTCTAAATGGCGTAAATTGCACAATGATGGAGTGGATGACACCATTCTTAAGGGCAATCGTCAAATGGCCAAATTTGGCAAAACCAGGAAAAGTATGAATATCCCAGGGCAATGGGTGCTATGGGTCTGAGCTTAATTTAACTAGTGCATGTTTTGATTTCGGGGGTTGCAGGGTTGAAATTGAGAAGTGGGGTTGAAAACAGGCACGTTGGGTCATTTGGGGAGATGGTCGTGCTCACCGAACCACTCGGCGGTTCGCCTAATCTCCGCATATCGCGTTCAATTTCAGACTGTTTGTGTTGTTGCCTACTGTAACTTTCAGCGAGAAGCTTCATGTCGCCAAAGGCACTCAGCGATTCGCCGATCGTCTTTTGTTTCGCCCTTTGCCTGCACCCCTGAACCCTTGCTGCACTGGAACTTTCGGCGAGCTAGCCATGGCGCGCTGAAAGTGACCTCCCATCTCCAACATGCTGAAAATTTTAGGCTAATTCTTTAGGCGAACCCGACTTAGCTCGAGAAAGAGATTGGGCGACTCGCCGATTAAGTCTTTAATTCTTTAATTTTTTTGTGCTATTATGTGACTATTTATTAACTTTTCTCCAATATTTTGCAGATATGGTGTGAACAAAGATAGGCCACCCTAGAAGAAAATACTGGGCATTATTATAATCGAAGGGGGATCAGGCCCTCCAAAGAAGAGAAAGCAAGAATTTCCACCAGGGGACAATGGCAAAAGAAAGAAGCACACAACTGAGAGAGTGGCTATTAACACCCAGGCTGATTTATCTAAGCCTGAAAATGAGCAACTTTTGATCTCCAGAAGGGACGAGATCCAGACTAGATCTCAACCCACATCTACCAGAGTTCCCTCAACTCCCACTCCTCCTGCAACAGAATCAGTGCCAGCTCAGCACCTCCTGTGACCCCTGTGCTCCCTGTCATTCCTCCTCCCAGTCTTCTGAATAGATTGAAAGGAGATGGGTTATGAACTATCCTCGAGGAGAAATTACTTTCGACAGAAGGCTTGGAAGGGAAGTATCCAGATGTTTGGGAGACCCTCCACTTCCACAGGTTTGAGCAGTTCACTAGACCCCGAGACCCCTATATTCCCTCATGGGTACGTGAGTTTTACGCAACTTATGGTGATATAGTTCCCAAGAGTAAGAAGAAGGTCAGTGAGTTCAGACCGGTAAAGGCGGTAATGGTCTGAGGAAAGGAGGTCGGGTGCAACAGTGAGTATATTAACGTTGTACTAGGTAAAGATCTGAACTCTATAGATCCATATGATGGATTGCCTGTTGCTCAATTCTTGGATGATCTTAAGGGGTGGCTGGCACCTTTGATTTCTGATACAACCCCTAGGTGGATCGAGGCGGGCGCCCCTATTGAGAAAAGGGATTTGAGTATTGCTACCTGGTTCTGGTTTGGCTTTATCAGCAGCGCCATTATGCCATCCCAGAATGAGTCTGTCCTCCAACATTCTAAGGCAGCATGCCTAGGGTCCATCATAGCCAGGAGGCGCATCGACCTAGGACTGCTGATTTCACTGGAGATGGCCATAAGAGCCAAGCAGAGATAGACTTCTCTGCCATTCCCGTTCCTGGTCACTGAGTTGTGCAGATGTGCTAAAGTACTTCGGGATGCTCCAAGAGATATTGAGGTGACCCCTTCTTCCTCCACTGACATCCGGCGTATTGAGGCCGAGTACACATGAGGAGGCTGACAGGAGGAGAGCAAGTCCGACAGATGTTTCTCTGGAAGTTTATGTTGATTCGTTACTTGCAGAGGCATCTTCGCCTACCTCGGCCTCTAGGCCGTCAAGTACTTCTGCCACTTCTACTTCTTCACAAATTTCGGGCACCTCCAGCTCGTCCCAACCAGTCAGGATTACTCAGGCGATGATCCTGAAGATGGGGAATCTGGCCTATTCAGCTGATGTAAAGGTGACTCGATTGGAGAGACCCATCCCTGGGATGATTGAAAGTGTATTTTCGGCTGCAGTGACCCACCTCTGGGCTTCTGTTGATGATCTGGCTACTAGAGTCACATCTTGTGAGAGCAGTCAAGGGGGAGACCTCCGAGGTTCCAGCTTTGAAGGCCGAGTTAGCAGATTTGAGGAAGGACGTAGACTATTTGAAGTCTATCGACTTCACCTCATAGACCCAAGCTACAGATGACATGGACGCTCCTGAGACCTCAGGGATTCCTCCGGGTGATGCACACTTGGATGAGCCTGCAATTGAGGAGTCGGATGCTGAAACCGACAAGGAGCCGATTGGGGTATATGAGGAGAACATATTCAGAGATTTGCCAGATCTTGCAGAGACTTCCATAGCTTCCTCTAGTGAAGTTGTTGCTTATGAGGTGATTCTGGGCACTGTTGCCCAAGTACAGACTGCTGCACCGGGTACTGAGACCCAAACAGATGGAGAGACTGCATAAACATGAACCTTTCTTTACATCCCTCTCTGTTTTACTTTCTTTCACTTTTGGATACTTACTTCATTTGCATTTGAGGACAAATTGTTTTTATTTGTGGTGGGGTGAGGCCCATATTTAGTGTGAATATTGATGTTCGTGTTTTGTTTATATATTGGGTTTTTAGCTTAAATTGTGTTGACACCGCTTTTTGTGGAAGGTTTGAGCTTGTAGCTCCTTGTCTTTAATTGAAAATGATTTTTGACCTTTCTAAAAAAATTTGCCACCTCTTGTACGTATTGAATGTGGCGGTTCTCTTGCAAATTTGAGGAACGGTTTTGATCAATACCGATGACTCAAATAGTGCTCATAATCGAGCAAACATGAATGTGCAGCTATGATAAGGCCAAATGAAGTTGCATAGTCAATATAGAGAATATTTTTCTTAGCTTTTGAAGATTTGAAGACTTCCAACTCCAAGAAATTGGAAGTGGGTGTTGAAGATTCTTCATCTTAGACTCATTTAAAGTGAATATAAATCATACCCAGTTGATGTTACTTCGATTTGGTATCATTTTCTTCCTTTTCTCTATGTCTAGCTAAAACCCCAATTCTTAGGGTGTGATTTTGTGAATATGGGTTAGATATACCGTTGGGTGTTGTTTATTGTTGGTATATTCGCTGTTTAAAAGTGATTTCATTTAGTAGTTGTGTTTGAACTTAATGAGATTGTAGTTGCCAATACGATGTCATCTTAGTGTTTTTGGCTTGCTCGAGAGAGAGGTTTTAAAACTAAAACTACTAAATCGATAGCCGGTGGTTTTTGGGTCGTCGTGGGTTCAGCTCGTGAGAGTGAATCCTAGGTCCTTTCCCACACTTTCATCTCGAGAGAGTGAATGGGCTAAGGCGGAGGCTATGCTTAAAAGCGGCAACTCGGTGTTTGAGAGAAACCAAATTGATTTTGGGTAAGTTGCTCGAGAGAGAATTTACCCCCACAAAAGTCTAGCCTAGTTAAAAATATTCAGCGATGTACTATCAATAGCATTTACCCGATAGTGTCTTTTATCCCATATTCTTATCACATCCCAAGAATTATGTCTCCCTATCTCGTTTCCTTATATTTTTCTCATTTTTTGTTGATTAGTTAATACAAACCCCCAATTTAAAATTGACGTTTGCATCACCCCTTAGATTTATTATGTTTGTATTCGATAATGTTTATAGCTATGATTGATTCGAACTTAATTTTACTTTTCTATTAATTCTCGAAACCACTCCATGTGGGAACGATCCCAACCCTTGGTTAGGTTATATCACTACACGTGATCATTGGCACTTGAAACAAAGTAGTGCCCTGATACGTGAAGTCAACAACTCTTCTCCGTGATGCATGAACGACACGTAGTATTCTGTCTCCAACTTCAGTTCGCAAACAAATAAATAATTCCCTCTCCGCGACATGGAGGGGATATGTAGATGCCTTGTCCTTTATTTTTAGTTCTCCTTTCATGTTGCTCTTTTGCTTGGATCCTCGATTGCTTCCCAAAGCCTGTTTCAACGCACATTTCTTCATTTAACCTCACCTATAGAGTTAATCATGTTGGTTAGTTCAAATGACTGTATAAGACTCGACACTACTATAAATTAGTAAAAAAGATTCCGAACATGGCCCAAATATTAGTGTTCATTGGTTCTTAAGCATACAAATACGCTTTGTTCGTCCATGAACCACTTACCACACAAATCCTAGACCTAGACTCCCTAATTCTGGTATTTGTGCATCCACCACTCCCTTTCCAGGATTTTTCATCAGCTCAAACATGCATGTTCTCATTTACCCTTCACCTTGACCATTTTCATACATCATATAACTCAAGTACTGACTCGACAACTTTTTGCAACCAAAGCGTTAAACTTCATGTTCACCACTAGATATCATCTATCTTTCATACAACAAGTACCCCCCACTCAAATGAATAGTCCGCCCACTCAAATCAAGGATTGACTATAATTTAAGGACTTTAGCATCACAGGACACTCAGTAAAAAAGAACATCTCACATGTATGCACTGAGAACCATAAGCTTGTCCATTATGTATATCTCCACTAATTAAGCATACTTTGCAAAGAATCAAATAGGGCTTTTCGAGGTTGTAATGTCGGCTAAATGATGGGTAGGAATAAGTATATAGTAAGGAGTTACACTTACCTAAGAACTTTGCACTTTAAGACAACATCATCCTTTTCTTCATTTATCAGCCGTCTCTCTACATTACTTTCACCTATAATTCACATAACTTCTCAAATTTCCCCTCAATTCTTTTATTCCAAGAACTAACCATTTTTTTGGTTTTTGATATTCTCTTACTGAGGAATTTTCTATTACCTTGTGTCTAATTTGGGTTGCCTTTTCACTTTCAGTTTTACTCAGTCCACAACAGTCTATGCTACAATGCTTAGACAAGCAGGGTGCAACAACTTAGCGATTTAATAAAGTGATATCAGGTGAAAATGTGGCTACCCACAAAAGGCTAAAGACTCAACAAGGCTACGACTGATAGTATATGAAAAGGCTACGCTTTTTAAACATATTCAAGGAGGCCTATTCTCATTTTCTACACAAAGCAACACTTAAATTTCGCTTCAATAACAAGCCAGGCAAGTTCTAGACTTAAATGCAATACACAGACAATACAATGACTCAAAACTCATGGCATAAGTTCTAATCAAGTTGGATCAATCACATGCAACACAATCAGTTCATGCGAAAGTTCTATTTAAGCTCAAGTTGCAGTAATTAGAATCAAGTACAAGAATTCAAATGTATCTAAATATATTGCCCCATGTGCTTTTATACATTTTCGTTTCAGAATTTAAGCTTCATCACACATATCATACCTACAAATCAATGATGAAAATTTCCCTTAAGACAGCCGTCACCCATCTATCACAGGGCAATGCGACTCAACTACGACGATTGACTCGATTCTAGAAAGATAAAATCTTTTTGTGTTTTGCATGGTTCAAAGGGACTCTCCTTTGCCAAAGAAACGAAAACAACCTCCAAGGAACCCAAATTAAAAATAAAACAAAAGACACTACCAATGTTCAAACTAATATATTCAATACAGAGAGAATTAACACCCCACCCCACACTTAAAATATTAGCACTGTCCCCAGTGCTACACAAAATCACAAAATAAGAACAGAGGTAAGGTGAATCACTACCTGATCAATCCTCGATATCTTCTACACCTTCGGCATCACCAGCCTGTATAGGGTCAACCTCCTCCGTGTCAGAATCAGAGTCAATATCAGAACCAGAGTCAAAATCAAATCCAGTATGCAGCCTGTGCTCATTTGTCAGCACATCATCATCCACAAGCTCATGGAACTCAAGATTGATCCCTAACAGTGCTTTGGCATGCACATTCAATGGGTATCTCTTTTCAACTTGCCCTAATTGCTCCTAAGTAGATGCCCGACATCCATTCTGGTGGCACAATATCTCCTGCCCATACAGACGGTCCATAATCAACTCATCGCGGTGATGTCGCTCTGAAGTGGTGAATGGTGGGTTGAACTCATTGTCAGGCCCATTTTTCTTCGTCACATCCACTGGCGCTGGGAAAAGAGATGTCATATAATCCAACTCTCATCTTGTACACCTATAGAATGACACAACTGAGTAATGATACCTATAAAAGAATACATGCGCCCTTTGTGAACCTGGGCCTTCCTCATGGCAGATTTAACCACAACACCGATGTTCAACTCAGTGTTGGTCATCAAGGCGAAAACCAAATACACTCTATCACGTGTGATGTCTGTGTAGTTCAGCTTGGGTATCAAGCATATTAATAACTATTTTCCACTAGACCCAAGCTTCTCTGATCATGTGCACATAATGAAGAGATTGGTGGAACCTCTTGGCGCTGTGCTTGGTCCACTTAACCATCGACTGAGGTCAACAAAGTGTGTGTCTAATGGCTCGATAGGGTGGTCAAATGTTCAACCCCCTTAGTGCCCACTATGTTGTTTAGAACTGCGGGAGTGAGAGTCGCATCAATTCCCCACTCCTTCACAAAGTGAGATATGGACTCTGTCACTCAATTAGCGTAGAACTCTTTGACCATGTGCAAGTTGCACTCGGTGGGCTCATCAAAGATGAACTCCATATGATTTTCTTGAATGCACCTCATGATTCAGGGAAACTCTCTTTCAAGACCGTCCCTTTTGATGCACACATCAGAGAAATACGGGCCTCAGTGCGTTTCTTCCACCAAACTTTTCCCTCTTTGGCCACCTCTTCAAATCCAAACCTCTGAGTTTTCCCCTGTGGTACTGCTAGTGCGGGAGGTACATTCCCCCACTCCAAACTTTCTTTCTTTGGCTTGTAGTAGCCACCTCCTTGCCGGGTTGCTGAGTACCTGACATGATTACCTTTGATTTTGAAGACGAAAGGAATTGGGAGATGGATGGGCAACTGCCTCCACATTATGGATTTGAAGTTGAAAAATTGCAAGGGGACAAAGTGAGGGGAAATCGTGCGTAAATAGGAATTTTTTTGGGAGAATAGTGGTGAATTTAGGGGTAGAGTTGGGATTAAAGCGGGGGTCGGGTCGGATTTTCTTAAAAAAATGTGTGAAACCCATCTTTTTTTTAATGAAAATTGAAATATCCTTAATTGGGAGATGGATGGACAACTGCGTCCACGTTACGAATTTGATATTGAAAAATCGCAAGGGGACAAGGTGAGGGGAAATCGTGCGTAAAGAGAAATGTTTTTGGGAGAATAGTGGTGAATTTAGGGATAGAGTTAGGATTAAAACGGGGGTCGGGTCGGATTATCTTAAAAAAATGTGTGAAACCCAACTTTTTTTTAATGAAAATTGAAATATCATTACGGAGTCTTTTGTTTCGCAAAAAAAATTAATTCCCAGCTAAATCAAATTTTGGGTGACTCTCCGCAACGCGACTCCTTTACAGAGCTCCCTTATATTTGATGAAAAATTAATTCTTGTCGAATAAAAAAATTGTGGCTTACTCCACGATGCGTGCACGTTACAGAGTGTTCTGCCTCACCCTGGAATATTAGTTCCTAGTGAGGTGAAATTCTCCCCCTCCTCTGCGACGCGCTATGTGTACAAATTCCTGTTCCATGCACAATATAAGTGCAATACCTATTAATACAAATCTGATGTGTTGCCTCCCATCCAGTAACTTAGTTTTGGTCGTTGCACGACTAATATTTTCTTGTATTTTCTTGCTATATGATTTTGTTTCGACTAATTCCTACGAATTGAAATTACATAATGAAGAACAAAAAATTCATATCTTCTACATGTGGTCACATGGTGCCTCCCCTGTAGTGCCTGATTTAACGTCACGGCATGACCCTGCTCATTCATCATTCATCATTCAAATTGAGCATTTCTTTCTCATGATCTATGTCATTCCCAAATTAATGATTCACTCTCTGCCCATTTACAATAAATATGGAGTTCTTGTCCTTATTTCTCAGCTCCATAGCTCCATGTTGAGTCATTCTCACCACCTCAAATGGCCCAGTCCACTTAGACCAAAGTTTTTTGAGGAACAACTTCTGTCTTGAATTGAATAGTAAAACTAATTGGCTAGGCTGAAAGGTGTGTGATACAATATGCTTGTCATGGCACTTCTTGGTCTTCTCTTTCTAGAACTTGGCCTTTTCAATACAGTGGAGCCTGAATTCCTCTTGTTCATGCAATTATGTTATTCTTTTCTTGCCTGCTAATTCAGGATCCAGATTCAACTTCTTTATAGCCCAGTGTGCTTGATGCTCCAATTCTGTTGGAAGGTGACATTCTTTCCCAAATGCCATTCGGTAGGGATAAGTCCCTATTGGTGTCTTGTATGCAGTCATGTATGCCCACAAAGCACCATCTAACTTGTCAGCCCAATCTTTCCATTGTGCATTCACACTCTTCTGCAAGATTTTCTTTATTTCCCTATTGGACACCTCCACTTGATCGCTAGTTTGAGGATGATAGGTTGTGGCTACCTTGTGTTGCACTCCATACTTGGCCAACAAATTCCGCATCGAACTATTGATGAAATGCTTACCTCTATCGCTTATCATGGCCCTTAGAGTTCCGAACCTCGTGAAGACATGCTTCCTGATGATCTTTACTACCACTTTTGCATCATTAGTAGGTAAGGAAACAACCTTAACCCACTTGGACACATAGTCCACTACCACTAGTATGTACTGGTTTCCATTGGAAGCTGGGAACAGTCCTATGAATCTATCCCCCATACATCAAAGATCTCGACCTCTAAGATGTTGCTTAATGACATCTCATGCCTTCTAGAGATAGTACCCATTCTCTGACACTGATCATAGCCCTTCACAAAAATCATAGCATCCTTAAATAAAGTAAGCCAAAAGAAATCGGATTGCAATACCTTATGCGATGTGGGCTCGCCTCCATGGTGCCAACCTTATGGTGAAGAGTGAGAACTCTCAAATACTTACATCGCCTCCTTTTCAGCTATACGCCTTCGCACCACCTGGTCAGGTCCCTTCTTGAATAAGAAAGGCTCATCCCACAATAGAACCTCGCCTCATGTTTCAGCTTTTGTTTCTCATGAGTTGAAGCCCCAAGTGGAAATAAACCACTTACCAGAAAGTTTCCAATATCAGCATACCGAGGTACTTGTGAAATGTCCAAGGCTAGCAATTGCTCATCAGGGAATTCCTCACGAATCTATTCATCATTACTTACATGAGATGAGTCCTCCAATCTTGACAAATGATCAACTATCTTATTCTCAGTTCTATTTCTATCTTTAATTTCTAGATCAAACTCTTGCATTAGTAATATCCATCTAGTAATCCTCGGCTTCACATCATTCTTGTTGAATAAATACCTGATCGTAGCATGGTAAGTGTAAACAACAACCTTCGTGCCCACCAAGTAAGATCTGAACTTATCAAAGGCGAACACTAGCGCGGGCATCTCCTTCTCTATCTATGTTGGTGTAGTTTGATTCTTATGCATCAAGAGTCTTGTTGGCATAATAGATGGAATGAAACATCTTATCTTTTCACTGGCCTAGCACTACCCCTACAACTCTATCGCTAGCATCACACATGTGCTAGAATGGAAGCTCCCAGTTCAGAGCAATCAAAATAGGTGTTTCGATCAACTTCTTCTTCAGTAGCTCAAAAGCCTGCAACCAATATTTGATAGAAAATTTCACCTCCTTTTCCAATGAACTGCACATGGGTCTCACAGTCTTAGAAAAATCTTTGATGAATATTCTATAAAGCCCTGCATGTCCAAGAAAACTTTGAACTCCTTTCACGGTGATTAGCAATGGCAACTTTTCAATGACCTCCACCTTAGCTTTGTCAACTTCTAGCCCATTTTTTGTGATTTTGTGCCCAGTACAATCCCTTCTCGAACCAAGAAGTTGCACTTCTCCTAATTGAACACCAGATTTGTCTCCTCACACCTTGCAAGAACCCTATCAAAATTATGCAAACAAAGGTCAAAAGACTCAACGAATACTGTGAAGTCGTCCAAAAAAACCTCCACAAAATCCTCCACCATATCATGGAATATTTCCATCATACATCTCTTGAATCTAGCTGGTGCATTGCACAATCCGAATGGCATGCGTTTGAGCGCATTGGTGCCATATGGACAAGTAAAGGTTGTCTTTTCCTAATTCATTAGTGCAATAACTATCTGATTGTAACCTGAGTATCCATTCAAGAAACAATAATATTCTTGTCCTGCCTGTCTGTATAACATTTGATCAATACTTGGCATAAGGTAATAGTCCTTTTCGGTGGCCTTATTTAACCTCCGATAATCCATGCAGATGCGATGTCCAGTTACTGTCCTTGTAGGAATTAATTTGTTCTTCTCAGTTACCTCCCTTCTTGGGCACACATTTTACAAGACTCACCCAATTGCTATCAGATTTGGGGTACACTATCCTCGTATCTAGCCACTTTATTATCTCTTTCCTGACCACATCCTTCATGACTTGATTTAGACTATGTTGGTGTTGGGCTCTCGACTTGTGACCTTCCTTCAAGTAAATTTTGTGCATACACAACGTTGCATCTTCAATTGAAGGCTTGGGTGGAGGACCTAACACCCTATTCAATGGCTCCCAATGATCTGTTGATATGCCCACACTTGACAAATCCATAAACTGCACCATTTCTTGTGCTTCCACATCCCCATAAATATCATGCCCCACTAACACACACTCCAGAGGGTCGTTGGATGCAATATAATGAGGTTTTGCTGCAATATATATTACTATTATAGGAGACAACTCTTCATACACGGCTGGCAGTTTGAACTCCTTATATGCATCAAACACTTCCAGTATGTCATGCACCCGCATGGTCAATTGACCAGCTGCTACATCTATCATTGCACACTTTATGGCCAAAAAAGGTCTTCCAAGGATGATAGGAACCTCAGGATCTGGCTCAAAGTTCAGCACCACAAAATCTACCGATAATATCAAGGATCCCACCTGGACCAAGACATCCTCTACAACACCCTCTGGTCTAACCACTGACCAATCTGCCAACTGTAAGATAATGGTTGTAGGTTTACGACTACCCAACCCTATTTTTTTGTACAGTGATGTTGGCTTCAAATTTGTACTCCCCCCGAGGTCACACAACCCACGTGTATGGATGCTCTTCCCATATGGTTATTTGAACCGTAAAGCTACCCGGATCTTTTAGTTTGATGGGCAACTTATTTTGGATTCTGGAGCTGCACTCTTCAGTAAGTGCCATTATTTCATAGTCTGTTAAGTTCCTCTTATTTTCCATGATTTCCTTCACATAGTTGGCATACCTAGGTATACCGTGCAAAACATCTACCAAAGGCACGTTAATGTGAACTTGTTTTAATAGAGAGAGAAACTTACCAAAACATTCGTCCACATTTTTTTTTAACTTCTGAGGAAATGGCTGAGGTGGTTTTACTATTGGTTTCACTCATTCTTCTTGTGCAATAGTCTCACCTATTTTGTGTTCACTCTCTTTTACTGCAGATTCAACACTTCTCTTCTTTGGAGGCAACACCTCCAACTACAACCCATTATGTGTACCCATCGCATTCACCTGCCTGGGGTTGTGATCAGTATTTCTCGGCAAATGTCCTCGAGGACGTGAGTTTTGGGCACTAGCAAATTGCCTAAATTATTTCTCCAGGTTCGCAGTTGCTATTTGATTATTTATTACATCAGCGGTTAGTTGAGCTTGATCATCCATGATCTTCTTCATTATCTCCTAAGTGCTCATGTTACTTTGTTGGTTATTAGGCTGATCTCGTTGGCCCTGTTGTTGATAACCCTGCTCATTCCCCTAGGGTCTGTATTGATTCTGACCTATGCTTGATTCCAAATTCCTCACCAGGAGAAATTTGGATGATTTCACCAACTGGGATTGTAGGAGTTACCATAATTTTGATGATCTCCTCGTTGTGCATTTCCTACAAAGTTGACAGAATCTGGGTTTGACCCATATACCTCTGCATTGTATTCTCCACCTCTAAAAATCTCACACCATGAAGGTTGTTTTTGTACCACATTTACTTGAGCTAGTTGTTGTCCTAACGACAGATTGCTGAAGTGCGTGTTCATCATATTCTGCGTTGCAGCAATTTGGGCAGTTTAAGTTGTAACTACATCTACATCCAGCAGCCCAATAGCCTTTTGCATTCTTGGTTTTGCTCCTCCTCCATTCCACTCGGGGTTACCTCGAGATATCCTATTTAGCAAGGTGAACAACTGAGCATAAGTTTTCTCCAAAGCCTATCCACCTGAAGCTGAATCGAGTAAATTTTGGTGTTGGGCTCCAACCCTTCAATGAAGGTGTGGAGCAACACCTCGTTAGCCTGATGATGATGCAGACAGCTCAACAACATCGATTTAAACCTGTTCCAAGCCTAGTATAGGTTTTCTCCTCCTTTTTTTGGGAATCTCAATATGTCACTCTTTAACTTATCTATTTTCCCAGATGGGAAAAACCTTATAAAAACTTTGTGCAAGATCATCCCATGATATTATGGAGTTCGCAAGCTCAGAATTCAACCATCTTTTTGCTTCCCCTAGTAGAGAAAAGGAAATAGGGTGAGCCTCACGTAATCGGAGTTCACTTCAGTTGGAGTGTAAGTGTCACTGATTTTGAGGAAATTCTGCTTATGAACTTGTGGATCCTCAAGCGATAAACCAGTGAATTGTCCGTTTGAGTGCAATAATTGGACCATGTTCTGCTTCAGTTCAAATCTTCCACCAGCTTTAGGTTTCTGAATGCATGAAGTAACATCGGTGGAACGTGGGATTGCCACGTCTCTTACTTTCATCTCGGCCATCACTACAGGTGCTTTTTGTTCAACTCTTGCTACCAGAGTTACTGGTTCACTAGCAACAAGAGGAATAGGGTAAATGAGTCGTCTTTACTATCTCTGGTAATGAACATAACTTTCTGGTTCAGCTAGAGGCTCCGCCAAGTCCTGGTCGTCTTCTAGTTTGAATTTTCAGCACAACTTGCAAAATGATAGCTAAGATCAAGTTGTTAACACTTGCTTTCTAACTTCAGAAATAAGACAAATCAAATACTTTCTAATTTTTGCGCCCAATCGCACACGCAAGTGTACGTGGTCGTTCAAGTATTAAAGTGGCTCTTTTAAAGACCCGGGTATCGTACCCACAGGGACTCAATAATAGATTAATTCAATCTTTCCAATACTTACATTCTAAAACAAGTGTTATCAAGAATAGTGAAGCGTATTTTTCTATATTCTAAAATCTAATTATAAGCTTAACTAATGCGATTTAATTACAAAAGGGTTTGAACAATGACAGTGTATATTCCAGGGCTACAACTAACTTCAGGATTCATGCATATTATCTTGTAAAATGGATATCACTTAACTATCAAATGGATGATCACAGGGTTAATTTTATGATTATGGTCTCCCGGCCTCTAATTGCCTATGATTATTGGCAGCTTAACTACATCATTGAGCAAGGATAGGCTGGACTAATTACCGAGCATTACAATTTCGTCCTATCTAATAATTGAGTAAGGTTCCTAGGTATATCCCTATCCTAGATACAAATCAACTCTAAATCTTAAGAGAAAATCATGCTCCTTTTTCCCCACGTTCTATACCTTTATCCCTCTCCCGAGTTAAATTCAGACAAGATATTTATTTCAGTAGTGATCAAGCACAAAATATGAAAATGAGAACAAAAGATTGATTCATGTGATGATTAACTTCAATCCATAAAACTTTAATAAGATACAATCATCTAGTAGCCACAACCCTAGAACTAGGGAAATTAACTACTCATATCAAGATTCTCACTTATGCAATGTTTAAATAACATAAAGAGATCGAGAATAGAGAAGTTTAGGAATGAACCCTAAGAACAGATGAAAAGCTCCCTCAGTTGTCATTCTTCAAAACCTAGAAAAATTAGAGTCTATTTATATTTAGTAGAAACCAGCCAAATCTGGCACCAGGGTCTGCGACGCAGAGAGTCCTCAAGAATCCAGTTGTTGGCGAGCAGCTCTTCTCTACGACACATGCACGATACAGAGTCTTCTCTCTCCAACTTCAGTTTGCGAACAAATAACTAATTCCCTCTCCCAGACACGGAGTGGATAAGCCTTGTCTTTGTTTTTAGTTCTCCTTTCTTGTTGCTCTTTTGCTTTGATCCTCGATTGCTTCCCAGTGCCTGTTTCAATGCTCGTTTTTTTAATTTAACCTTACCTACACAACTAATCATGTTGGTTAGTTCAACTTACTGCAAAAGACTCGACACTATTATAAATTAGTAACGATGATTCCAAACATGGCCCAAATATGAGTCTTATTTGGTTCTTCATACAAATACGCATAAGATCACACTACCCATAGATAGCCTGCTGAGAGCATCATCCACTACATTCGCCTTACGTGGATGGTAAAGCACATTCATGCCATAGTCTTTGAGGAATTCAAGCCATCTCTTGTGATGAAGATTCAACTCTTTTTGGGCGAACACATAGTGGAAGCTCTTATGATCTGTGAACACATCAACATGAACATCATAAAAGTAGTGTCTCCAAATATTTAGGGCATATACTACGGCTCCAAGTTCGAGGTCATGAGTTGGGTTGTTCTTCTCATGGACCTTAAGCTTCCTAAAAGCATGAGCTATGACCTTACCTCGCAACATCAACACACAACCTAGGCCAACCCTAAATGCATCCCAATAAATCACATAACCATCTGAACCCTCTCGTAGAGTCAAGACCGGAGTTGTAGTCAACTTAGTCTTCAGTTCTGAGAAGTTTTTGTCACACTCATCTTACCACTTAAATTTGACCTTCTTTTGAGTCAAATTGGTAAATAGGGAAGCTATGGATGAAAATTCTTCAACGAATCTGTTGTAATAACCATCCAAACCCAAGAAACTTCTGATATCTCTTGGAGAGGTGGGTCTGGGCAAGTGTCGTACTGCCTCAATTTTTTGAGAATCCACTCGGACCCCTTTGTTGGATACAACATGACCAAGGAAATCGATGGATTGTAGCAAAAAATCACATTTTATGAACACAACGAATAGTTGGAAATCTTTGAGAGTCTCAACTCTCAGATGAGTTGCATGCTCTTGCTCATTCCTAGAATAAATGAGGATATCATCAATAAAGACGATGATGAACAAGCCCAAATACTGTTTGAACACCCTGTTCATTAAGTCCATGAAAGTTGCAGGAGCATTTGTTAGACCAAAAGACATAGCTACAAATTCATAATGACCATATCGAATTATGAAGGTTTTCTTCGAAATGTCACTATATCTGACAATGAGCTGATGATAGTCAGATCTGAGGTTTATCTTAAAAAAAGTGACTAGCACCCTGAAGTTGGTCGAACAAGTCATCAATCCTAGGGATAGGATATTTGTTCTTGATTGTGGCATTGTTCAATTGCCGATAGTCAATGCACATTTTGAGAGAACCATCTTTCTTTTTCACAAGTAACACTGGAGAACCCCATGGAGAGATACTAGATCGTATGAAGCCCTTATCTACACGGTCTTTCAACTAATCTTTCAATTCCTTAAGCTTGGCTGGAGCCATTTTCTAAGAATGTATCGAAATTGGCTGGGTATTTGGAAGGATATTTATTTTGAAGTTGATTCCCATTTTGGGCGAAACTCTGAGAAGATCTTCTGGGAACACTTCTAGACACTCATTTACTACTGGGACTGACTCAAGAGTTGGGGTTTTGGAGTTTGAATTCTTAACCCGAACAAGATGATAGATATACACTTTTGAAATGATTTTCATGGACTTAAGGAAGGAGATAAATTGACTTAAAGGCACTGACCTACTACCCTTCCACTCTAAGACTAGCCCATTTGGAAATTGAAACCGAACGATCCTAGTTCTACAATTGAATAAGGCATAACATAAATGTAACCAATCCATGCCTAGAATGATATCAAAATATAACATTTCTAACTCTACAAGATCTATTGAGGTGAATTTCTAAGATACTTTAATAGGGAAATTTCTCTCTACCCGTCTAGCTATAACTGGGTCAGTAACTAGAGTAGACACCGAGAAGGGTTTCGAGAGAGTTTCTGGACTGACACCAAAGTTTACTGCTAAATAGGGAGTTACAAAAGACAGTGTAGCCCCTGGATCTAACAATGCATAAACATCTAAATGAAAGAACTGTAACGTACCAGTGACCACATCAGGAGAACTTTCTGGTTCCTAGCGAGCCTGAAGAGCACACAATGTGCTCTGGCATTGACCGCCACTTGTACCAAATGAGGCACCCTACTGAGTGGGGTGACTTGCTGGCACTGCTGAAGTAGTAGACTAAGCCATGTTACCTCCCTGTCCCTGCATAGCAGAAGGGAAATCCTTCAACCTATGACCTGATTGACCGCATCCAAAACACCCCCTCTCTACCAGAAAAACACTCACACAGATGGTTCTTACCACACTTTGGGAAATTTGGAAAAGTACGGTTACTTGAAACACTCTCCTGTTGCTTAGAGCTTGAAGCCCTTGCTTTTTTATCCTATATAAATATGTGGGATGGAGTGCTAGCTAATGAAGGTTTTAGGGTTGTAGATCTCTGCTGAAATTGTGAGCGATTTCTACCACTCGATCTTTGCTGAGAGTATTCATAATACTCCGTTCTAGACTTTTTGTTATCCGTAGCCATTTCCCTAAGATGATCTGCCTCTACCAGCTGAGCATGAGTCATGATTCTTGAGATATCCATATCACCTAACAACATAATAGTCCTACATTTGGTCTTTACTAAATTAGATACTCCAAGCAAAATCATGCTCATTTGTGCCCTCAAATCAACAACCATATGTTGAGCATACCTAGAGAGCTGAGTGAACTTCAGTCCGTACTCTTGGACCAACATTGAACCCTACTTCAAGTTCATAAACTCTTGTGCCTTAGCTTATCTCAACTCCTTTCGGAAGAACCTACCCAGAAAAGCTCCAGTAAACCAATCCCAAGTCATAGTAGTTGCATCCGCACTCATGTTGTCTTTCTTTTGAGTGAACCAGATATTAGCCATATCCTGAAGTTGGTATGATGTCAGCTCCACCCTATAACTTCTGGTCTCATATATCACCTCTAGGATCTTCTTAACTTCATCAATGAAGTTCTGTGGGTCCTCACAAACCTATGACCATTAAAATTCTGGCAAATTCATACGAACAAAGTCTCAAGCCCTAGTTGCAGTTGATCCACCATTCGTGTTTGTAGGAACTGGGACCTGCTAATTGTTTTGATTGACTACGCTCTGAGCCAAGAATTGGATCACGTTTCAAAATTCAGCTTTCATAACCTCATGGTTCGAGACTGGAGGAACTACTTTAGTATTGGATGCATTAGCATTATGTTCGTTAGCTCTACGAGGAGGCATGATCTAAACGTATAATGATGGACTAGAAGGGAGATGTTGAATCATACCTCACGCACGATAAGAATAGCAAAGAAAGTGATGTTTTTTTTTCTTTAAACACTTTGTAGCTTGCTCCTCATAGGTGTGGCACACTCCACACTCATGAAAGGAACTCTACTTAGTGCGGCTTTCAGAAACCCTAGGACTCTAGAACGTGATGCTCTAATACTAAGTTTTTCACGTCCCGAGGCTACCCCCTTTGACGTAACATGAGACCTAGAATCACGAGTGACCCAAGCTTACCCTTAGTCTGGCATATCATAAGCTTACTAAAAATAACTAAGTAAAAAATGAACTATGCATAAGCGAAATCAATAGATATCTGAAGAGGGGACAAGACCCAACTAGTCAGAATATCAAGTATATAAAAAGAGTTTAGTGATGACTGAAACAACATTTAACAACTCGAGCTGAATCTACTACTATGTCTAAAAATCCTCTAACTAAGATGAGTTGTTGGGACATGCCCCCAGCTAACTCTAAAATGACTGAAAATTGAAAATAAAGACATAAATATAAAGCATGTCTATTGTCCTCAAAGTATGAGGACTCACCACTGAAACTGCTGAAGTCGGACGGAGAATCGATCTAAGTGTGATATGGATGCTCAGTACCTGAACCTACATCATGAAAGGATGTAGCGCAGAGTACACTACAAGAATTGTGATTTATTGCGGCGACCTTTAGTGGCAACTCCCATAGTTGCCACAAAAGCATGAGCATTTGCAACGACTTGGAAAAGTTGCCGCAAGGTTATGGTATTACGGGCGACCCTAATTCTTGCCACTAAAAGTAGCACTTTTAGTGGCGACTATGTTTTGGCCGCCACAAAAATGAACTAAAATTTTCAAATAATTTTTGGTTGAAGAAGTACCAGTGGCGACCAATAAGATGTCATTGCTAAAGGTGTTTAGTGGCGAATTTATCGCTACTAAATGTTCATGTTTAGTAGCGACATTTTATGACGTAACTATTCTTTTCTTTTGATATTTGAGCGTTCTTTTGAATTGGAAGTCACATTTTTATAATAGTTGTGGTGAATGTATCGTATATTTTGATCCTTTTATTAGTAATAAAAAATAAATACTAATCGCATTTTCATAATTAAACACATGCAAAAAAAAATTAGCAATGTTTTAATAACTAGTTTAGAGTACGTATTGTGCACGGTGTGTCTAACGTCAATCAAAATAACTGTATACAAGAAAAACAAAATATTTTTAAAAAAAATAGCAATTGACATTAAAATAAATATTATATCTATCGAAATAATAAAAAATTCATATCTGAAGGTTAAAAAGTTATTTTAAAAAATGTGAGCCACTTTCTTTAATATTATTTATTTATTTTATTTACCACATTGTGTTGTCATCACAAAATTCCTAAGAAAATGTATTTGAACTGTTAAATACTAGAAAAATAAAATGTGGATTTTGTAGTGCCAAATTTTAGTCCAAATAATGCTGGCGAAATTCCTATTGTTTTCTAACGTGATTTTTTATTACTTCCTATCTTCTGTGATGCACTTTGTTTAAAAGATATTTTACTCTTATCATATAGTTTTGGACTTCATAATTTTAAATATCATAAAGATAATTAATTAATAATTTAAGAAAAATAATGAATGATAATTTTGTATATTGTAAATCTTTTAACTAAGATAAAAATTTCAATCAATATTTTAAGGACTTTCATGTTTTTAAAGTAATATAAATTATAATGTAGAGTTAGTTAAATAAATTTATAAAGTAACTTTGATAATAGTTAGCGACTTCTTTTGTTTTTACTATGCTGTTCATTAAGAATCATTTTAATTTCTTAAGATAGATAATTAAAAAAAAAAACAAAAAAGGAGAAAACAAAACAAATAAAAATATAAAGAATAAAGATAATTAAAAACTACCCGGAATGAATTGCTCCTCCAATTTCAAAACGCAGATTTCCATATAACAACCACACTTGTCCCTTTTCCTCCAATTCCCTCCTCTGCTCGCACCAAATTCGTCCCCAATTTTTAGGGCTATCTCGTCAAATTTTCCGCTTCCACTCATCTTTTTCTTAGTTTCTCTTCGTTAGTGAGGGATCGAAAAATTGTTGAGATGATTTCTACTATTCCTAAATGCCAAACTCTTGTTAACTTTGTCCGTCTCAGAAGTTAGACAGGAAGCAACAAGACTTGACATGCTTACTCTCTTGTGATGGGTGAGAGGTATCTTCTTTGGGGTTTTCTTTTTCCACAAATCTGTTGGACGAATTTATTCTTCGTTTTTGTTAGTTTTCCATTTGTGTTAGAAATAATATTTAAATGAATATGTCAGAGTTGTATGCAAGTTGTCGAAATGGAGTGAGTGACTATAAATGGAGGATGCCAAAAAGAATGGAAAGATGTTGAGAATATTGTGGTAGAGTAAAAAACTAAGACTTTCAATTACAGTTGGAAACCTGAAGGGTCTACTACTGATGAGGAACAATCCGTTGAGTCATTGTTTCTGCTCTTATGTCGGTCCTCAACATATCGCTAGCGTATCAGTAATTTCGCTCAATAGTATATGTATTGCGGTTTCTATAATTGCATAATATGGATCCTATATCTTAGAATAAAAATGTTTATTTGTTAACTTCATCAATATGAAATTGTGGCTACTCGTTTCTGCTTGATGTCTATTTGTTTACTTGTTTTTGACTCATCTACCCATTTTTTTAAGCTAGTTGATATAGTACTTTCATATTTGACAGTTATCTGATTTTATGCACATAGGAGACTTGACTTAGGGACTTGAGAGTCGTAAAACTTAGAGGCTAAGATTTATCTAGCAAAGACTCATAAAGAATTAAGTTTGCCTTCTGTCCCACTGTTTAGAAGAGCATGCATGCAAAACTTCTATTTTAGCATATTAAACTTGTATAGGACCTGTGTCTTCCATTTTAAGTTTTTAAGTGTTTGAAACAGTTGCATGTTTCCTTTCTAAGAAAATCATTTCTATTCATACTTTCTTTAAAAACAAGCAATGATAATAATCAAATAGATAATCCCATTTTTCGTAGCGGAACTGGTAGTTGAGTAATTCATGGAAGTGATAGTGTGGTAGGTGAGTAATTCATTTTAAAGATTTTATTATAATTTATTATAATATTCATGGTAAAATGTAATAATATTTATTGTAATATTCTTCCGC
>JAJOOR010032958.1:0-24361 GCA_036250505.1 Solanum acaule | reverse complement strand
CACGAATCCAAAACCTTGAGTGAAACCTCGAACGCTGACTTAATTCTCAAAATAAAAACTCACTTTTCTTCTCTTTGCTTTTGCTCTAGTTTTTTTTTTCTTGTGTGTATTTCTGTCTATCCCTTTTTTTCTTTACTGAGCGTGTGTTTTTATAATAGTTTTGGGTGTGAGTCTGGTGCTAACTAAAAGGAACGTGATGGAGTGGGAATAGGATTTACTTTAAAATTTAGTTGAGAATTTTAGGGTTGAGATAAAGGAAGAAAAATAAAATAAAATAAAATAACAATATAATATTAATAAAACAAAACAAAACACAAAATTTTAAAAAAAAAACAAAAAGGAAGAAGAATAGACGTGTGTATGGAAAAAAAAGAAGAAAAATCGTGCAATTTGCAACATATGAGGGGAAAAATTAAAATTAAATGGGGGAGGATTTTTAGGAAACAATTGTTATGGAGTTTGAGGATAATTAGGAAAAACAAGGGTAAGGTAATTTGAAATTTTTAGGACTCCTTTTTTTTCTTTTTTTTTTCCTCATATTTTTTCATAATATGTTTTATTATTATTATTATTTTTAGACTAGATAAAAGTTGAAAAATTAAAACAAATACATTAAATTCACAAGCTTTCTTTATTAAACTTTAAACATAAATGAGCTTATAATTTGTTGTAATTTTCAGCTTATTTATTTTTCATTTATTTTAAATGTAATCCTATTGAAATATTAAAATTGGGTGTAAAATCTTTATGTTTTGGTAAAAAATTAGGTGTTCACAGAAACAAGGAGTGAGTACCAACCTACATGGTACTCAACAAGTAACCCACTAAACAAGGTAAGATTAAATTAGAATACGAGTACTCCTCTCATCCCAATCAAACCATCAAAATTACAACCTGGATAGAAATTAGCCATCCTAACACCTTACAATGAACATTTCTCAAGGTTTAACAATCATAGTCCAACAGTTACAATTCAACAACCAACAAGTATCAAGTATGTCAATCACAAGTATAAAGTAGATCAATCACAAGTTTAAAGTAGATCAATCCAATTATCAAGTAGATCATTCACAAGTATCAAGTAGATCAATCTCAAGTATCAAGTAGATCGATCTCAAGTATAATGTAGATCAACTCAAGTATTAAGTTCATCAAACCACAATAGTCAAACACTTGCTGGAAACCATTTTCCATTGACAGAATATCACTAGCTATAACTATTTTCTATTGGCTTTATATAGTATCACTTGCTGGAGCCATATTCCTTCGACACAATATTACACACCGAAACCATTTCCCATCGTCTTTATGTAGTATCACTTGACAAACCATTTAACTTTAGCACAATATCACTAGACAAAACCATTTCCCTTTGATTCTATTTAATGTCACTTGTTAGAACCATTTCCTATTGACACAATATCACTAACCAGAACCATTTCTGTTTGGCCTTATATAATATTACTTGCTGATAGGGCTGGGCATTCGGTAATTTGGTTTAGTTTTTATTTTTGGTTTTTTCGGTTTTCAGTTCTTGTACCACATGTACCGAACACCGAACCAAATTATTTTGGTTCGGTTTGATATTTTTTTTCAGTTCAATTTTTTGTTATAGTTGTCAGTCGGCTGCTGCGTGATGCTGGTCGCTACTGCGTGGTGCATGATGACCTGCTGCTGCTGCGTGTTGCGTGCTGGCCTAGTGCAGTGTTGCGCGTTGCCTGCGTGCTGGTCCGATCGTTGGCTTGTTGCTGATCGACCGATCGCTGGAATACGTGGGAAGTGGAACTGCCGAACTGGAAAGTTGGAAGTTGAAAAGTGAAAACTAACGTGGGAAGTGATTGATGAGTGATGTGTGGCTGCTAAGAAAAGTGAAAGGTTTGTAAGTAAAAGCTGAAAAGTGAAAAGTTTGACTTAATTTTGCCTATTTATTATTTAATATTAATAATATAATATAATATATTTTGGTAAACCGAAATACCGAATAATACAAAATTACATACCCAAAACCGAACTGAAATACCGAAAAATACGAAAATATATATACCGAATACCGAAACCAAAATACCCAAATAATTCGGTTCGGTTTGGTGTTTCGGTTTCTCGGTGTTTACGCCCAGCCCTATTTGCTGAAACCATTTCCCTTCAGCATAATCAGGACATGTCTCAACACGATGCATAGAAATCAATACAAATAAGTAATTCCACACCATAAGAAAGAACAATAACTCAAGCAATTCAAGTCCACACTACTGCCATCAAAACATTTCATCAATAAACAAACTAAGATTCAAAACAAGGCAATTCACAAAGCACAACTATCAACACATTGCCTTTCTCATTAATCCCCCTTTTAGTCATTAAGATTAATCAAGTGCAATAAGTGAATCCATCACCTCATTCTCATTACTCCCCAACATACAAAATGAAGGGAATACAAGATTTTATATGTTTTACAAGGTTTAGAAGTTCACTTGCCTTAATTCAATCAAAAGTCAATTCAAGACTTGAGCCTTTCCTTTCCTAACAATGTCAAAAGCCACACACTCTAATCCAATCATGTAATCACAATACGATTCTAGAAAAACAACACCCATATCATACACTTTTAAAAATGGGTAAAATCAACTCAAAACCCAATTCTGAAAATGACATTTGAATTCAAAAATCTTTACTTTGAAATATTATTCAAGGCCTTATTGGTGAAAATCATTTCGAAAAAGGAGTTAAAATTAGTTCAAAATCACCATTTATCTCTATAACTCAAGTTCTTGAAAAACCTTGCAATTTCGTAATCAAAATCTCATGTTTTAATGTTAAAATCCACAAATAATCAAAGGGAATTGAAGTTTTAGCGTTACAAAGACTTACCCAAATGATTCAGCATGGAAAATCTGTTTATAATCACCTCCAAGGGTTTTTCAAAACTCCAAATAGGGTAAAACCCCAAAATTTTCTATCAAAAACCCTCTCATATCTCACTAAAGCGCGCCTAGGTTGACTTATGTGACTATTGCATTTGCGGCCCTGGGTCACAAAAGTAACCCGCTTAGTGAATGGCCATCACTTTCGCGAGTCGGCCCTCGCGAAAGTGATGAGGTCTTCGCAAAAGTGAGGGTCAGCCCACCTGATCCTTCACAAACGTGAGCCTACCTCACTAACATGATTTTCCCGAAAGCAAAGATCCCATCGCAAAAGCGAAGGCATTAGACACTAACAACACACAACCAAAACAAAATCATCGAATTGACCCTCGTGATTCATTCAGAACCCCATACACACCAACCATATATACTACTTGATTATATTCGATGTTCTGAACTCAATAAAACTATTAAAAATTAATATAAGGTCTTGTTTTCTCGAAACTTGTGAAAGTCAAAAGAAATGAACATAATATCTAAAAAGATCAATTCAAGCTCGGGACCTTTGAAAATTAAACCAAGACCTCCTCTAGGCCTAAAATCACCCCCCTAATGAAATGGAACTAGTGGAAATCTGATCAGAGCGTCCAAACCCTAAATGTTGGCCAAAATCAATCCAAAGGTTAAAATTTCACAAATTTCCAACTTGGGACCTCAAATCGATGAAAGGACTCTAAATCTGAAACCGATAAGTCTCTTAGACCAAATTCCACATTTTTGGACGGATGAAATTCCATTTTGAGACTTGAAACTCCAAAAGACCCTAAAAATCAATTTAAAAAAACTTTAGCCTTTGGAATTCAAAAACTTTCATAATTCACAAATTTTACTCAAAGCTCAAAAACTAATTTTAAAATACAATCAGAACTGATTCAAGGTCGATAAAAGATGGGTTGATGAGTGATAAATTTATACTCATTTGAGGCCTATTTTAATAATAATTAGTGTCCTCAATGCCTATTTTTTTTTGATTAAACATTGGGCATAACCCATTTATTATAAAATGAAAGTCTTACATTGGGATCAAATGACCCAAGCCCAATTCTACACTACAAAGAGAAACACAATTACAAAATAACATAACAATCATCCGACAATATCAAATGCTTGAATCTCCATCAGATATGTCCTTTCACCATTTTTGATCCATCGATGAAGTTTCTGATGGTCTTCTTCATCCCATCAACTCAATAACTTCAGGGAGATTGAGGGATATCCACTTGGGCAGTTAAAACTCTCACAAATGCCATGGATACATCCTCAATGAAGACTTCTTCCACTCTAAGGTGTACTGTTGTTGTTGTTCCCAAGGTAAGGCTTCCAATTCAGCTCTTCCAACAGATCAAGTCAATCAGTTGAACATTAACCTATGTCCTTTTTCTTGTGCAGGTTGAATTCCAAATGGAACTAATACCACTGCCTCAATACATGGATTTGAGTGTAATGCTCCTCTTTTTATCTCGACTAGGTATATATTCTTGATCAACTCGTTCTTCAACCGAATTGCTTATGTGCTAATTCTGGTGCTTCGATCACTGTTCTAATTCAACTTACTTTGTGCGAATTTTGATTCATCTATAGAATCTTGAATCTATGATAGTTTATCTTCCTGTTAGAACCGTTGGTGTGTTATAAGGTTTTTGAAATTGTTGTGCTACACCTTATTTTTCCTAATATTTGGTATGCTTGCTTTGTCCATGTTTAGAACTGTTTTAGAAGTTATTGGCAACTCCTGGAAATTATTAAATTGAATCACCTGCTAACCTGCAAAATTAGAAGCTAGATTAGTTAAAAAATCAGTTAGCTGATTTCCTTCTTTATAGGTATGCACCACAATAACATCTTTATTTTCCAGCTCCCTCTTCATAGCCCTTTTCTCTTCTGAAATTACCCATGGTACTTCCCATATGCCATCCAAGATATTTTAATCACCAAAGAGTCTTAAGGGGAATATAATTTTGATTCAAACAATAGAGGAGACCTTCTTTAAAAGCCTGAACTTCTTCTTCTAAGGCTGAGCATAGATCTAACCTTTTTGCTTGTGCTACCACCAAGTCACCCCTGTCATCCCTTACACAGAAAGCTGTAGTGCTGATGGTAAAGTTACCTTTAGAGGACCAATCTGTATTGCATTTATAGCTACCCACTACAGGGCATATGCACCTTACAATTGTGTTGTGAATCAGGGGTGTGTAGGCTTCCAGAAATTGAACTATAAGTGGCCAATAATTAGGCATGCCTACAAGCCAAGGATACCTGTATTTAGCCATCAGAAATAAGTTTCTGTTGACCTCCATTATCATAGAGTGTTGAGACATCTTGCCTCCATGTCTTATAACATTTCTCCTCTTCCAAAGTTGCCATATAATGAAGGCAGGAACAACTTTATACAAGGGTCTTAACTTGGGTACACATTCCCCTTCCCACCATTTATATATGGTCTGTCTTAGCTGAACAAATGGACCATGCAAACCACTTCCATAGGAATTTAGCATTAGGGCATGAAAAAAATAGATGGTTGAAGGATTCTGGAGCATTATGATCACAACAACAATAGATCATTGAGTCAGTAATCCTATTCTTTACAAGGACCTCTCCAATAGGAATTCTCTGCAACCAAACTCTCCACAACAGGAAAGAGACTTTGAAGGGTATTCCTTTTCCCCAAATGTTCAGTATGCCTTCTTGAGGTTCTTTTCTGTTTCTCATGATCTCCCATGTTGTATTAACAGTGAGCTTCTCTTTAAGATTAGGCATCCACCATGGAAAATCTCTCTTCTAATACTTTATAATTACCCAACATCATACTTTATAATTACCCAACATCTTTACCACGTTGTGACATATTTTCTCACTAAGTAGTTCCTTTAATAAATCAATAATCCTTCTTCCAATTAGTGTAATTTGATTGACCTCTTCCAGATTGTTGTCAAGACCATTACTGATAGGTAGAATATAGTACAAAGCACCCAATTGGGTCCAATTATCATACCATAAGCTTGACTGGACACACCTAGATTTCCACCAGATCTCTTGATCAATGCTATCCCTGGCATGCAACATTCTCTTCCAAACCTGTGAGCCTCCCTTTCATTCCACAGTTTGAGGTCTATGCCTCTTACAATATTTATTCCACAAGAAGTTGGACCACAAAGAATTCTTAGTTCTAAAATTCCACCACAGTTTAGCACATAATGCTTTGGAAACATCAAATAGGGACTTGAAGCAAAGTCCGCCTTCCTCCTTTGGCAAACAAATATCTTCCCAAGCCACCCAGTGTTTTGTCCTTCTTTCATCTTTAAAACTCCATAGGAATTTTGCAAAGATTCTATGAATCTCTTTAATTACACAGATATGAGATAAACATGCATACTTTGTAAAACATGAGAAATTAGAACTGCTTTTTCCCCAAAGGATAAAATTTTTCCTTTCCACAGTTGTAACCTATTTTGAATTTTTTTAATTAGCTCCTTGAAGTGGATTTTCTTCTGTTTAGCATGACAAATAGGAGATCCTAAGTAAATTAATGGAAATTCACCTTTAGTCAAACTTGTAGCTTCCTCAACCACTTGAGTATGATTGTTTGCTGCCTTGCTATACATATAGAATAAGCTCTTATCCATATTAATCTTCTACCCAAATTGACATTCATAGTCTTTCAATATCCCCATGATCAAAATAAAGACTCTTTCTCAGTTGCAACAAATAGTATTGTTTGTATAAACAAGATGATTTAGGTTGTCACTCCACTTAGGCATCTCATAGCCTTTGAACTCAGGATTGTAGAATAACTGATTCAAGGCTCTAGATAGAACCTCAACAACTATAATGAATAAAGCAGGGAATAACAGATCTCCTTGTTATACCCCTCTGGTAGAGTGTAAAAACCCATGAGCTTTACTATTAATGAGGATAGAGTACCAATTATTTGCAGCAAGTATCCATATCAAATCCATTACATTAGCATCAAAGCTCATCTTCTCTAATACTCTCACCAGAAACCTCCAATTAACTCTATCATAAGCTTTTGCCATATCCAGTTTAATCACAACATTAGCAGGTTTTCCCCTTTTTCCAATATCACCTATTATTTCTTGTGCAAGAAGAACATTTTTAGAGATATTCCTACCTTTCACAAATCCAGATTGGTTTTGAGAGATCAGTCTTGGCAGAATAACTTCTAATCTATTATGCAGAGTTCTTTAAATCACCTTGTTAATGATGTTGCTCAAACTCTATTAAGCAGGTTTGAATTTGCTCCATTTTGGGTATTAAAACAAAATTAGTATGGGTGATGGATTTGGGTAAGGTATTACCCCTAAAAATGATTGCACACACCAATTAGGTCTTCTCCAACAATATCCCAACAAGTTTGATAGAAATATCATGTGAATCCATCTGGACCACTAGTACTATATCCATTCAATTTAAACACCACTTTTATCATGAATGGAAAGCCATTAGCTTCAACATCTATTTGGGGTTGATCATGTACTGTAGTAAGGAGAAGTTAGAAGCATTACCATTGCGTACAAACTGGTTTTGAAAGAAAGCTAGGGTCTTAAAAACAATGTCTTCTTCATCGTCAGCCCATTCCCCATCTTCCTTGAGTATCATTGTCAATGCTAATCTCTTCCTTCTTCTATTTACTAAACAGTGGAAAAATTTAATGTTCTTGTAACCTTTTGTAAACCAATGAATACTTGCTTTTTGCCTCCAGAAGTCCTCTTCATAGTGAAGATATTTTCTATACTCAACTTGTGCTAGCTGAAGTACAGATCTATTAGCTGTGGAAGGATTTAGTTCAAACAGGTCCTCCTTCATCTTCATGATTTCCTTTCTAATCATCAACTGCTTGAATATATCTCTAAACATGTCTCTACTCCATTTAGTAAGAGCCTGTTTAGTTTTCTTTTGTCTCAGTTTCCATTGAACCATAATATCAAAAAGATACTCAACATTCCAGTTATCCTTCACCACTTCCTTAAAATCATCTCTGCTGGTCCAACACTTTAAAAACCTGAATGGTCTTATGGAGTTTTGAATAGTCGCCTTACAAGTTAGAAGGAGTGGTACATGATCAGATCCAACCCTAGTAAGGTGTTGTATGTCCAGGTTGCCCATCAATTCGTTAAAAGCTTGATTTGATACCACTCGTCTAATCTTTTGAATATACACTCTTCATTAGTTCTTCCATTCCACCAAGTAAAAGGACTCCCAGTAAAACTTATATCATCTAATTCACATGAGTTAACACAGAATGCAAAATCTTCATATTCTTGAGGAAATACAACTAATCCCCCTATCTTCTCTTCCTTACTCAAGATAGCATTGAAGTCACCCCCTACGATCCATGGCATGGAAAAATTGGAATTAATGGTATAACGAGAGTCCCATAATTCCAATCTTTCTTCAGCAAAGCATTTAGCATAGATCACTATTGTGAGAAACTGTTTGCCATCTTCTAAAGTTAGCTGTAATGTTATTTACTGGTCAGTATGAGAGATCACACCCACCTGAGTATGTTCTTTTACAAAGACCCAAATATTTCCATTAACATTGTAATTAACATAATTCATTCCCATTCTCCTCTTGTAAGTTTGAATTTGACTGGTTTATTGGAAGGGTTCCATTAAAGCAATGAGAAAAAACTTGTGATGTCTGTGAAGCATTTGAACTCTATGAAAGGCATTATGAGTTCTCACAGATCTAATATTCCAAAAGAGAGCCTTAATAATTTTAAAGATATCTTACCCACCCTCTTAGCTTGTATCCTTGTAGGTTTAAGATCTGCCTCCCTTTTACCATTCCCTTTTTAGACTTGGATACAACTTGAGAGGATAAACTAGTTGCCCTAGTGACCTCTTCTTCATTCATATCACTATTAACTTCTTATGTGTCTTCTTGTACTGATGAATTATCTTTATCTCCTTGGATTTTTTGGTGCCTATCCTCATATGCCTGGTGTGAGACCAGAGCATGCAACATCTCCATAGGTGGAGATTTTAGCCCCCTGTTAACCAGTGTTTTGGATTTTGCTGCTGTTATAGTTAATAATTCTTGTGTTGCATCACTGACTGGTGGGTAGTGCCCCTCAAGCATTTCACCAGTATCAATTTGAAGTGGGATGTGGTAGTCCACTTTTGCTAGTTCTTTCATCAGGTGGAGGTCTGTTTCTTCATCCTTATTTGTTGATACCCCAGAGATGAGCCACTTTCCACTTCTTTTTCCCCTCTTTCTTCATGCTCAGTTGAATTTACCATGTATTCTGTTTCAGCATATTCCATAAAAGGTTTGCACATATCTTCCTTCTCCCCTATTCTTCTATCATCTGGCTATTGTTGGTGGTGATTTAAATTGGTCTTATAAATAAATTTCTCCATCTCTATGTTATTCTTACGTTTCCCTTCATGTATCTCCATCTGATTCTTTCTATCTTCATTATTCACAGTTGTTGCTATTGATGTGCTGTGATCCATTGTAGACACTTCATTTAATTTTTGCTGTTGAGAATAAACTTTCAACACCTTGTTCAATTTCCCTTCCCCTTCCTCCTTAGTATGTGTGAATGTTTGTGAGATCTATTCCTTTGTTGAGGAGTATTGTTGATCCCTTTTCCTATTAGTTTCATGTATGTCATGATGTATCTTCTCCTTTTCAACCCCCTGTCCCCTGTCCACCTTGTCCCTCCATTTTATTGGCATCATCAAGTGTTGCAAAAGCATTGACAAATGTAACTTCTACTGCATCAGCTTGTTTGTGACTATGTGAGCTTTCCATAGTATGGCCATCGCTGGTAAACCTCTTTTTGGTAGGATTTCAGTAACTACGAACTACCCTTTTCCTCCTTGTTGTATCAAGATTGGTATTTTCCTCAGTTTTCTCAGCACTTGCAGTAATAAGTATTTCAGTTTCAACAACTTTCTTTAGTTCCAGATGTAAGACTCTACATTCATCTTCCACATGACCCTGAACTTTTCACCTCATATAGTACTTAATTCGGCAAAATATCATATTGAACTTTCACCTGCTCCATTCTTGATTTTTTTGTTTGCTCATTGATAATCTCCATCTCCACGTGCTTAGGAAAAATGAGCAAAAGGTCAACTTGTACTTTGACCCTAGCACAACTAGGTCTAGTTTTGTTGATTGTAGCCATGTCCAGTTGGAGTGGCTTTCCCACCACCGATGCAATAGAAAATAGTGCTTCTTTCACAAAAAAAGTCAGCTTAAGATCAGGAAAGGAAATCCATGCCATAGGTTGTGTCATTTCTTCATCCACTCTAAACTTAGCATCATAGATTAGAGGCTCATATAATAAGAGTATCCGTCCTTAGCCAATATGTAATAAATGCTTTTCGACATTAGATTGATAAAATCTTCCTGCTGATCAAGACGAATAAGTATATGCCTATTTCTTAATAGTTCGATCTTGCAGTCTCCTTTGATGTTCCATTGTCTAGGAATTAGTGATCTAAGTTCCTCGGGTATGGGCCACCCATACGAGAACATCCCAATCACTGCAAATTTTAGGTTTTCAATCGTATTCATACTATCAACTTCATCCTCCGTCCATACTATTCTAGGTATCCCATTAGTATATGATACAGATTTCATTGGAATAGGCTCTACCCAACAGGATTGGAAGACTTCGTGGTTTTCCCTTTGAGTGCATTAGCATAATTGACACTATCAGGGCGAATTTCCTTAGGCAAATATGTAGGCATGATCTGTAGGCAATTTATTAGGGTTTAACGGTGGAAAATTTGAATCTTGTAGCAATGTCGTCTGATTAGCTCCAAGAGCAGGGCTGACCAGTGGCCAAAATGGCCATGGTCGGAAATTATGGTTGCAAAATTAGTTGGCAACGACGACTAGGTTATCATCAGCCACTCCTCCTCCTTGACTTTAAAATGATTCAATGCCTAATTATATCCTATTCTAATGATATTTTTGTTATTTTCCACTATGAAGGCTAAAGGACAAGGCAAATATGAATGTTTAAAAGAATGACCAAAAATATGACAAGAAATGTAAACTCCATATTGTTGATCTCCTAGTAAGAACAGCGGATCACCTAATAAGATTGACCTCGCCCAAATGGACAGTACACAACACCTAAATCATTGAGGTAGTCGGTGGACAAAAAGAGAAATGGCGATGCGCCAAATGTGAAAGGCAAACATGTTGACCATTGCCAAAGCTAACTATACAAGGAAAAATATTGAAGACTTAAAAACGCACAAAGGTGGTACTCGGAAATTTTTTGTATGTTAAAGGCAAACTCGAACGAGTTCACCGACTGAGTTTTACACACCTGAAGCCTAGAGCAAGAGAATGGCGAGCTGAGGAGCAGTTGGCAATCCACCTAGTCTGATCGGCGAGCCCAACTAATGTAGCTCAATGGGTCGTTGAGTTTTGGGCCAAATTTTGGGGAAATTATAAATAGCCCAAACATTTGGAAAAAAGGGAGTTCAGAAAAAAAGTTCAAGAATTCTAAAGTTTTGAACAATAGTTAGAGAGAGAAACATTTACCTTGTGACGAACACTTTCTAGATTTTTTGGGGTTTTTCAACTTTGTTCGTGAAATTGATAAATTGAAGTTAAATTCAAAGTGGGTTTTCTTGTAATAGATAAATCTCATGTTACCTATGGTTGATTTCATGAAAGATATAATTTCTTTACTTTTTATGATGGGTGGCTCAAAACCAATAATATAGGGGTGCAATTATGGAGTTTGGTGTTGATTTAATGTAGTGCGTACTGCGTGATGCTCTGTTTTTCTACTACTCATACATTGGTTTAGGTTAATTAGTATGAGTTTAACTTATGTTTAAGGTTTCCAACTTAATTACTACTTCCGATCTTCAATTGATGCTCAAAAGAGATTGATTGGAGTGGCTAATTAGTCTAATACTTATAAGTTAGGTTTGATGTCATTAACTTTCTTAAAAATAGAGGTTATGAGTTGTATCTCTTTGCCCTATTGCTACATCAAAAGAGAGAATAGTATAAGGTATGGGACGTTTAATATAGTACATAGATATAGACCGAAAGGAGATTCAATGATATGATGCTATGAGATTGAAAGAAAATTAGTGTCATTAAAGATGACCCAGCCTATCCATAAACGCTCATCACTATAGAGCAACACAAATAGCCCTATGTGACATAATTTTCCAATTCCCACACTCCTATATTACTTGTTACTTACTTGAATTTCTGAAGTCTTCGTTTAATTGCAACTAATTGCGACAATAAAATCCTTTTATTAAATATGGTGGAATGATCCACCCACTTGTTTTATTACTGCAAATGAATGAATTTACATACCAAATTTCCTGATAGAATTCCTAGCCCTGTATCATTCTTCGTTGGGTATTTTTATTGACAACAATCTCTTATTCTTTTAATTAGTTTTGAAGAGTAGTTTGAGCATTATCAAGGGGTAAAATAGTAATTTTACAAAAAAACGAAAAATTACCTTTCAAGTCATTCACCACTAAAACCATGTCCATCCTTGAACATAAGTAAAATAATGTTCCTAGAGACTCAAAGAGCTAGGGATATCTGGCACGCATATCGAACTCCATCTCCCAAGTCACCTCACCAACTGAATGGTGCTTCTACTGCACCTTCACTGAATCAATCTCTTTGGTCCTAAGCTTTTGGACCTGCTTATCCAAGATGGCTATAGGCTCTTCCTCAAATTATAAGTTTGGACCCAACACAATCGATTCAATTGAGCGCACATGTAACTCATCCATCACGTACTTCTGAAGCATGGAGATATGAAACACATGATGCCCAACTGATAAGATAAGTAGCAAGGCCAATATATAAGCCACCTCTCCCACTTAGCTCAAAGTCTCAAAAGGTCCAATGAATCTAGGGCTAAGATTTTTCTTCTTCATGAACCTCATCACACCCTTCATGGGTGATACTTGAAACCAAACATGATCACCCTCCATAAACACTAAGGATCGAACTCGTCGGTCTGCATAACTCTTCTATCGACTCAGGGCTTTCAATAGTCTACCCTGAATCATACAAACATGCTCCATAGCATGTCTAAGCAATTTGGTATCTAAAGAGTCCATATCAGCCGAATCAAACCACCTAATCGGAGATCTACACTGTCTGCCATACATTACCTTAAAAGGGGCTATATGAATACTGAAGTGACAATAGTTGTTGTAGGCAAACTCTGCTAAGGGAAAGTGTTAATCCAATCTAGTATGAAAATCAATCACACAAGCTCGAAGTATATCCTCTAATACCTAGATTGTACGCTCGGACTAACCATCTATATGGGGGTGGAAGGTTGTACTCATATCTTGCCTAGTACCCAAACCATGTTGCAAGGCCTTCCAAAAGTGATAAGTAAAGAATGTTGCTCGGTTAGAAATAATGGAAATAGGCACTCCTTGAAGTCTCCATGAAGTCAGAAAATCTGACTAATATAAAGTTGGGCTAACTTCTGTACCGTATACTTAACCCGAATGGGATGAAACGGGTGAACTTCATCGGCCTATCAACAACCACACAAATAGAGTCATAACCACCTATGGTGGTAGGTAAACCCTCAACAAAATCCATAGTAATATGCTCCCACTTCTAAGTAGGAATAAACATCCTCTAAGATACACCTTTGAGCCGTTGGTGCTCACATTTGACCTATTGACAAGTCAAGCATCTAGACACAAAATCTGCAATATCCTTCTTCATGCCACACCACCAGTAATGTTGACTAAAATCATGATACATCTTCGCTACTCCTGGCTGAATAGAGTATTAAGAACAGTGAGCCTCTTCAAGAATCAATCTAATTAATTTGCCTCCTTTGGGTACACAAATCCTTCCTCCGATTCTTAAGACACCATGAGAATTAAGGACAACCTCCTTTGCTTCCCCTCATAACACTTTGTCTCGAATGAGACACATTTTCTCATCATCAAACTGATAAACACTAATAGAGGCAAGAATCCTATGCTAAAATTCTTCCTACTCAAAGCATCGGCCACCACATTGGCCTTTCCAAGATGATACAAGATGGTGATATTGTAGTCCTTCAATAACTCAAGCCATTTGCGCTGCCTCAAGTTTATATCCCTCTGCACAAGTACTACAACTGCCAACTCCAGATCATGAGTAGGGTAGTTCTTCTCATAGTCTTCAACTGTCTAAAAAATAGGCAATCACCTTCCCCTTCTACATCAGAGCACCACCCAACCTGACTCCAGAAGCACTACAGTAAATAGTGAAGTCCACACCTTCCCGGGCAAAGTCAACACAGGAGTTGAAGTCAAAAAGGTCTTTATCTTTTGAAATCTCTGCTCACACTCGTCAAACCACTGGAAGCTCACACTCTGTCGAGTAAATCTTCTCAAAGGAGATGCAATGGTGGATAAGCTCTGAACGAACCTCCTATAATAACCCGTTAGTCCCATGAAACTCTGAATCTTGGTAACTTAAGTAGTCTTGTTCCAATCTCTAACTACCTTAATCTTGGATGGATCCACCTAAATACCCTCATTGGACACCACGTTTCCCAAAAATACAATATAATCAAGCAAAAACTTGCACTTTGAGAAATTGGCGTACAACTTCTCTTCGCTGAATCTCTGGAGCACAATCCTCAAATGCTGATCATGGTCCTTTTCAATCCTGGAATACACCAAGATGTCATTAATAAATACTATCCTAAAGGAATCCAAATATTGTCGAAACGCCCCGTTCTTTAACTCCATGAATGTTGCAGGGGAGTTAGTCAAATTGAAAAACATTAGAAGAAACTCATAATGCCCACAATGAGTCCTGAAAGCCAATTTAGGGATATCCAATGCCCTAATCTTCAGCTGATGATAGCCGAACTCAAATCAATCTTAGAAAACAAAGATGCTCCTTTAAGCTAATCAAGTTAATCATCAATGCAAGGAAGATGATATTTGTTTTTCATTGTCATTTTTTTCAACTGTCTGTACTCAATACATATCCTCATGGTTCTATCTTTCTTTTTCACAAACAAGATAGGGGAACTCCATGGAGATACACTGGGGTGAATAAACCCCTTACTCAATATGTCTTGCAACTGATCTTTCAATTCCTTCAACTCCGTTGGAGCCATGCAATAAGAAATGATAGATATAGGCTTTAAGCCCATCTCCAAATAAATAGTAAAATCAATGTCCCTATCCAGAGAAACAACTATAATATCAGTAGGAAAAACATCCAAAAGCTCTCAAACCATGGGAACATAATCTATGAAAGGTTATTCCATGCTAGTATCCCGAATAGAGGCCAAATAGGACAAACACCCTATATAACCAATCGGTGGTCATATAAGAGATAATCTTTCTAGGGTAAAAACCACAACACCCATCCACTCAACTCTCGATACACTCAACATAGTTAAGGTAAAAAATCTAGCATAACAATCAAGAATAACATGATGTGGGAATAACTAATCCATACCCAAAATAATATCGAAGTCTACCATCCCCAGAATGATAAAGTCTACCAAAGTATGATACCAGCCAGAAAAATAAAACAAGATCGATACACTCGATCCACCACTAAGTACTCACCCACTAGTGTATAAACACGAATAACACTTGTATGCTATTAGATATCATATCAAATCCACTAGCAAAATAGGTAGATATATGAGAAAGTAGACTTGGATCAAACAATACAAATGGAGCTCGATGGCAAACTGGGATGATACATGTAATCACAATATCAGAAATCTCAGCCTCTAGCCTCCTTAGAAAAGCTTAACGTTCTCTCTCTGAACCACCTCCAGTCTAAACAGTACCATGACCTTCGATCTACTGAGCTGTAGCACCACTACCAGAAGCCATGTTGCCTCTACCAGATTGAGCTCTGCCTCGACTCCTAGTCAAAGGCACGGTGCCTCTAGCTAGAGCAGCTAAATAAGTATGTTGGGGTTCTGAGTGAGTCTGTAAAGGAAAATGCTAAATCATATGACCGAGATCCCCACACCCATAACAAGACCTCATTTTGGATGGTTGCCGTGATAAACCATATGAGCTACTATGGCCATCTCGGCTAGAACCATATGACCCTAGGGATATATGCCCACTCGTAGTTTCTAGCATGGATGATGAACAAGCCCACAATGCTAGAAAGAGCTACCAACTCTGTGTGAACCTCTACATCCATATAAGGCACCAGAAAATTGATGAGATGACTAGACCCTCTTCGGGTCCCGAAACTCATCTCTAACCAAGAACTCTACCTCTTTGGCGGTACTCACGATAAATTTGAAGGAATCCCTCTCTTCCACTACTCTGAACACATAAGACCTAATGGAGAAAGTCAACCCTCTAACAAACCTATGGACTATCTCCACCTCATCTGGAACAATGACCATATCATGTTTGGATAACTCACAGAAATGGGACTAAAAAATGCATCCCACTTCGTTGGAGGAGATCCAATTAGTCTAGCTCTCACATAAGTCCTCCACCACTCCCTATTAGGTTCACAGAGCTGAAGTGAAACAAAATGAACACCACATACATCAGCCATACCTACCACCTCTAGCTTCTCATGACAAAAAGTCAACAACTCATGAGCATCCTCGCTCTTACAACCCTAGAACTGGGTGGTGTCATCCTTTTTAACCTCTTATAACTCTATTGATTATTTGCTCTCAGAATAACTGCAGGAGAAGTTTGTGCACCAACAGCCGGTGTAGGAACTACTGGTGGCTAACCTACTTGATCATAAATAACTGGACCATTATGCTAACCTGAGTTTGCATCCCCACTCTCGTCTTATAACCCTGTGGTGTGCCTAGGGCACCACCCTGAAATAAGCTCTCTAGTATACCCAACATCCTCAGTAAAGAGTCCCAAAACAAAGGAACTACAAACTCAAGAGGAACCTGGTCCTCATCAACCTCAACATGTGGCTTAGTGGAGACTTCTCTTACTCGTCCTCTAGTTGGTACCTCTACACGGGCACGAATTAGAGCCGGTGTTACTCCATGAGCATATCCTTTAGCTCAGGTCCAACCTCTACACCTATATGGGGTCTCATCAACTGTCTCAACGACTGTTTCCTTCTGCAACAAAAAAAAGAAGCTTTTGTCATCGGCATCAGCCAAAAAATAACACGTGGCGACTCAACACAAACAAAGGTAATTACAAACGATAAGAAAGAATAAATAAAATGAAGTTTCATAATAGTTTTCATAGTCTCTCAAAGATAAGTACAGAAGTCTCTGTATCAATCCTCGAGACTCTACTTAGACTTAGATTGTATGCACGTGAGACCTATAAACCTAGGATTCTGATACCATTTGTAACGACCCAAAAATGGAATTGATGGCACTTATCTATCCCACCAAGAAAAGTCAGCCTCAAGCTGACAATATTAAAGAAAGTGCAGAAAGATAAGACAATAATAACACAAGTACAGAAAATTAAGTCAATTTGTAGAACACACACAAAATTTGGTTGTCACATATACAAGTCACTAATGTAAATACATAATTGAAAGATAAATACAAGTCTCAGTGTCTTTGTTCCTCAAATAGAACAAATCATAAAATAAGGAACAAGAGGGTCTGCCAGGATGACAAGTAGCTACCTCTCAATGTATTCTCAGAAATAGATGAATGAGGAAGGTCACACGGATCAAGGCTTAGATTCTACACAAGTGTAGAAAGGAGTAAGTACAAACAATATGGTACTCAACAAGTAACCCACAAAACAAGGTAAAATTAAGTTAGAATACGAGTACTCCTTTCATCCCAAACGAGCAAACAAAACTATAAATTTTGTATAAATCATCTCAATCTAACAATTTACAATACACAGTTCTCAATGCTTAACAATCACAGTCCAACAATCACAATTCAACAACCAACAAATATCAAGTGTGTCAATCACAAGTGTCAAATAGATCATTCACAAGTATCAAGTAGATCAATCAAAAGTATCATGTAGATCAATCTCAAGTATCAAATTCATCAAATCATAATAGTCAAACACTTTCCAAACCATTTCCCATCAACACAATATCCCTAGCCAGAATTATTTCCTATTGGCTTTATATAGTATCACTTACTGGAACCAATTCCCTTATGTACAATACCTCTAGCTTAAACCATTTACCATTGGCTTTATATAGTATCACTTGCCAAAACCATTTTATTTTAGCATAATATCACTAGCTGGAACAAGTTACCTTTAGCTTTATATAATGTCACTTACCAGAACCATTTCACTTTGACATAATATCACTAGTCGGAACCATTTCCCTTCGCCTTCATATAATATCACTTTCCGTAACCATTTATCTTCGTCATAATCATTACATGTCTGATCATGGTACACAAAAATCAATGCAAATAAGTAATTCTACACTATAAAGATAAGACAATAATTGAACCAATTCTAGTCCACAATAATTCCATTAAAGCATCTCATCAATCAACAAATTATGGTTCACAACAAGGTAATTAACAAAGCACAACCATCGACACATTTCCTTTCTTATTAATCCTTTTTATTCGTTAAGGTTAATGAAGTGGAATAATTGCTAACAATTCATTACCATTATTCCCCAACACACATAATGAAGGGAAATACAAAATTCTACAAGTTTTACAAGGTTTAGAAGTTCACTTGCCTTAGTTCAATCAAAAGTCAATCCAAGATTTAAGCCTTTCCTTTCAAAACAATGTCCAAGGCCACACAATCTAATTCAATCAAGTAATCACAATAAGATTTCAGAAATAACAACATCCATATCATACACATTGAAAAATGGGTTGAATCAACTCAAAAACCCTATTCTAAAAATGAGGTTTGAATCCAAAAATATTTATTTAAAACTATTTTGCAAGACATTTGGAACTCATTGGTGAAAACTATTTAAAAAAAGGAGTTAAAATTAGTTCACAGACACCATTTTACTTTAGAACTCAAGTTCTTGATAAACCTTGTCATTTGTCAATAAAAATCTCAAGTTTTGATGTTAAAATCCACATATAATCAAAGGAAATTGAAGTTTCAGGGTTACAAAGGCTTACCCAAATGATTTACCATCTAAAATCCATTCAAAATCACCTCCAAGGGATTTCCAAAATTTAAAATGGGGTAAACCCCTAAAATTTTCTGTCAGAAATCCTCTGCTATCTCACTAAAGCAGAGCCAGGTTTGCTTACGTGATCCCTGGATTGTAAAAGTGAACCCATCTTAGTGTTTGGCCATCACTTTCACAAGCCGACCCTCACTGAACCGAAAGTTGCGAAAGCGATGAGGTCTTTGCGAAAGCGAGGGTTAGCCCAGCCCACCTAATCCTTCTCAAAAGCAAGGGTCACCCGACCTGACACTTTGCCTACACGGTCCCACCTTGCTAACACGATCTTCGTGAAAGCGAAGATCCCATTACAAAAGCAAAGGCTGATAGACACCAGCAACACACAACCAATAAAAAAATCATTGAGTTGACCCTTGAGATTTGTCAATAGCTCTGTACACACAAACTATGCTACTCAATTATAATCGATGCGTTCTGGATTTGATGGACCCGTCAATACACGAATCTAAAGTCTCCTTTACTCGAGCTCCTGAAAGTCACAAGAAATGAACATAACATCTAAAAAGGTCAAATCAAGCTCGAAAGCTCTGAAAATTCAACAAAGACCTCATCTAGAGCTAAACTCATCCCCCTAATCCAACAGATCTATCAGAAATCCAATCCTAGCATTTGAACCCCGAATGTTGACCAACGTCAACCAAAGGCTAAAATCTCAATAATTTCTAGCTTAGGACCTCAAATCCATGTAAAGACTTTGAATATAAAATCGACAAATCTCTTAGACCAAATTTCCACAATTTGGGATTAATGGAATCAACATAATTCCATTCTGAGACTTGAAACTCCAAAAAGACACCGAAAATCATTTTAAAACAACTTCAGACTTTCAAATTAAAAAACTTTCACAATTCAAAACTTTTTACTCAAAGTTCAAAACAAAATTTCGAAATCCAATTAGAAATCACCAGAGTCGATAACCGGAGGGGTAAACAATAATTTTATGAAAATTTCTAATAATGGCCTTTCAGGTCATTACACTCAAATATGCATGTCCCCAAATTTAATAAAATGGGTTATATATGTCGCTCATAATAGAGGGTAGGGACCGGTAGTAAATAAAGGATTATGTCACGACCTGATTGAAGTAAGCCAAAATATATATACAAATAAGAGATCCCTCCTAGAACTTGGAAGTCACATATATAGAGCTACTAACAAAATGAGTACAAGTCATAAAAAGGGACTAGGGAAAAGAGAGGTGGTAGCTCGGGTCAAACCTAATGTGAATTCCGTGGCTTCTAGATTAAGGGATTTTGCAAGGATGAACCCTCCCGTGTTTCTTGGTTCCAAGTTTGGAGAGGACCCTCAAGAATTTGTGGAAGAGGTTTATAAGATAATTGATGCCATGAAAGTGAATTCGGTAGAGAAAGCAGAGTTAGCCACTTACCAATTGAAGAGTGTGGCCCAAGTATTGTATACTCAATTGAAGAACAATAGGCTGCTAGGAGTGGGTCCAATAGAGTGGGAAATGTTCAAATCGGCGTTCCTTGATAGGTTCTTTCCCCAAGAGATGAGGGAAGCTAAGGTGGAAGAATTCATTAACCTTCGTCAAGGAGGTATGAGTGTTCAATAATATTCTCTAAAGTTTACTCAACTTTCCAAGTATGCCGCGACTATGGTGGCGGATCCAAGGGATAAGATGAGTAGGTATTTGACGGGTATGTCCAAAGTGGTAAGAAAAGAATTTTGTACGACAATGCTCCTTCATGATATGGATATCTCACACCTTATGGTGTATGACCAACAAATAGAGGATGAGAAACTCCAAGGCAACAATAGGGAGGTAAAAAGAGCTAGAACCGGAGATGGAAATTTCTCTAATGCTAAGTCCGATGGACAAGGTCGACAAAGGTTCAAACAAAGGTTTTACAATCAAGGTTCTTCTAGTGCTTCCCCAATGTTCAACAAGGATAGAATGCCTAACCCTAAACCTCAAGTAGGCAATGGTGGTGGGTCTTCTATGACTAGGCCTACTTGTGTTAAATGCGGTAAGAAACATGATGGCAAGTGTCTAGCAGGCTTGGATGTGTGTTATGGGTGTGGAAAGAGTAGTCATCAAATGAAGAATTTTCCAACACTTTCGGGTAAGAGAAAAGAGGACAAGCAAGCTTCTCCAAGTGGTCCAAACTCCAATACCCAAAAGCAAAACCGCTTTTATGCTCTTCGATCTCGAGATGACCAAGAGAGCTCCCCGGATGTGGTGACCAGTATGTTAAAAGTCTTTTCTATTAATGTATATGCCTTGTTAGACCCATGTGCTACTTTTTCCTTTGGGACACCTTTTGTGGCTATGAATTTTGAAATGCTCCCCGAAGTGTTAGTAGAATCTTTTTCGATTTCTACCCCGGTTGGTGACTCGGTGGTGGCTAAAAGTGTCTATAGAAGTTGTTCCATTTCTTTGTCCCATAAAGTTACCTTGGTGGATTTGGTAGAGTTAGACATGTTAGACTTTGATGTGGTTTTGGGTATGGATTGGTTGCATGCATGTTGTGCCTCTATAGATTGTAGGACTTGGGTAGTTAAGTTTCGATTTCCAAATTACCCTATCTTAGAGTGGAAGGGGGCAAAATTATATCCCTAGAGGCCAATTTGTTTCTTATCTTAAAGCTAGGAAAATGATCTCCAAAGGGTGCATTTACCATCTTGTTAGGGTGATGGATGTTGAGTCTGAAACCCCTTCTTTTCACTAGGTTCTGGTAGTGAACAAGTTTTCAGAAGTTTTCTCCGATTAATTGCCCGGTATTCCTCCCGAGAAGGAAATAGATGTTGGTATTGATATTTTACTGGACACACAACCTATCTCCATTCCTCCTTATAGAATGGCTCCATCCGAGTTGAAAGAGCAACTAAGGGATTTGTTAGACAAGGGTTTTATTCGACTGAGTATCGCTCCATGGGGTGCTCCGGTGTTGTTTGTTAGAAAGAAGGATGGGTCTCTTAGAATGTTCATTGATTATCGTCAATTGAACAAAGTGACCATGAAGAATAAATATCCCCTTTTGAGAATCGATGACTTGTTTGATCAAATTCAAGGGGCTACCTATTTCTCCAAAATTGAGCTTCGTTCGGGTTATCACCAACTAAGGGTGAGAGGGGTTGATATTCCCAAGACGACCTTTAGGACCCGGTATGGTCACTATGATTTTGTGGTTATGTTATTTGGGTTGACAAAGTCCCCAGTGGCATATATGGATTTGATGAATAGGGTGTTTAGATAATACCTTGATATGTTTGTGATTGTGTTTATCGTTGATATCTTGATCTATTCAAGAAGTGAGAATGAACATATGGACCATTTGAGAATTGTGTTGCAAGTTCTTAAGGACCAACAGCTCTTTGCAAAGTTTAGCAAGTGTGAATTTTGGTTAAGGTCCGTAGCTTTCCTTGGTCATATTGTGTCAAGCAAGGGTATTGAGGTAAATCCTAAGAAGACGGATGCGGTCAAGAGTTGGCCTAGACCTCTATCTCCTTCTGACATTAGAAGCTTTTTGGGTCTGGCCAGTTACTATAGGAGGTTTGTTGAGGGTTTTTCCTCCATTGCTTCTCCGTTGACAGCTTTGACTCAAAAGAAAGCTAAGTTTGAGTGGTCGGAGGCTTGTGAGAAAAGCTTCCAAGAGTTGAAAGATAAATTTACTTCCACTCCGGTGTTGACCTTACTGAAGGGTACCGATGGTTTTGTGGTATATTGTTACACCTTTAGAGTGGGTTGGGATGTGTTCTTATGCAACATGGTAAGGTGATTGCCTATGCTTCAAGGCAAATTAAAGTGCATGAGAAGAATTATCCGACCCATGATCTTGAATTAGCGGCATTTTTGTTTGCTTTAAAAATATGGAGACATTACTTATATGGGTCCATATGGATGTTTTCACCGATCACAAAAGTCTTCAATATGTGTTTAGTCAAAAGGACTTGAATATCCTACAAAGAAGGTGGTTAGAACTCTTGAAGGGTTATGCCATGAGTGTCCTTTACCACCTTGGCAAAGCTAATGTTGTGGCGGATGCACTTAGTAGATTGTCCATGGGTAGTGTGGCTCATATAGAAGATGAAAAGAAAGAGTTGGTCCGTGATGTGCATAGGTTGGCTAGGCTAGGTGTTCAACTAGTGGATTCCACCAAGGGTGGTGTCATGTTTCATAATGGGTCCGAATCATCCTTTGTGATGGATGTTAAGGCTAAGCAAAGCCTTGATCCTATATTGGTTGAATTGAAGGAGTCGGTACTCAAGAAGTCCGTTGAGCCACCAAGATGTACCGTGATCTACGGGAAGTCTATTAGTGGAATGGTATGAAGAGAGATATTGTGGGATTTGTAGCCAAATGTCCTAATTGTCAACAAGTTAAGGTTGAGCACCAAAGGCCGGGAGGCATGTCACAAAATATTCCTATTCCTACTTGGAAGTGGGAAGTTGTGAACATGGATTTTATTGTGGGTTTGTCTCGCACTCAAAGGCAAAATGATTCTATTTGGGTCATTGTTGATAGGATGACAGAATCAACCCACTTCATTCCTGTCAAAGCTTCTCATTCGATGGAAGACTATGCTAAATTGTACATAAGAGAGATAGTGAAGTTACATGGGGTTCCTTTATCCATTATTTCAGATCGGGCTACTCAATTTACTTCACACTTTTGGAAGTCATTCCAAAAAGGGCTTGGTACTAATGTTAAGCTTAGCACGACTTTTCACCCTCAAACGGATGGTCAAGAGAAACACACCATTCAAACTTTAGAAGACATGTTGAGGGTGTATGTTATAGATTTCAAAGGTAATTGGGATGACCACTTGCCATAAATAGAGTTTACCTACAATAATAATCACCACTTAAGTATTAGTATGACTCCTTTTGAATCCTTGTATGGTAGGAGATGTAGGTCTCCGGTTGGTAGGTTTGAGCTAGGTGAGATTGCTCTTATTGGTCCTGAATTGGTTTATGAGGCTATTGAGAAAGTTGGTGATTGGGTCTATTTGAAAATCTCAAGGGTGTGATGAGGTTTGGCAAGAAAGGGAAACTTAGTCCCCGGTATGTAGGCCCTTATCAAATTTTGAAGTGTATTGGGAAAGTTTCCTATGAGTTGGATTTGCCAAATGAGTTGGCCCCGGTTCATCTAGTATTTCATGTTTCTATGCTTAATGTAACACCCCATATATCTAATGACAAAAGCTAGAGTCTAACGTGTAGTCTAGTAGCCTAATGAAGTTAAAACGTAAGGTAAGAGTCTTAAAATAACTTCTCCAACTTAGTACTAAGGTCCTAGTGCCTAAAGGTCAAGGCATGGCTCCCACCAGAGGGGGGGGGGG
>JAJOOR010032957.1:0-36389 GCA_036250505.1 Solanum acaule | reverse complement strand
ACTCTTCATAAAAGTCGCAACTTTTCATAAAAGTCACAACTCTTCATAAAAGTCGCAACTTTTCATAAAAGTCACAACTCTTCATAAAAGTCGCAACTTTTCATAAAAGTCACAACTCTTCATAAAAGTCGCAACTTTTCATAAAAGTCACAACTCTTCATAAAAGTCGCAACTTTTCATAAAAGTCACAACTCTTCATAAAAGTCGCAACTTTTCATAAAAGTCACAACTCTTCATAAAAGTCGCAACTTTTCATAAAAGTCACAACTCTTCATAAAAGTCGCAACTTTTCATAAAAGTCACAACTCTTCATAAAAGTCGCAACTTTTCATAAAAGTCACAACTCTTCATAAAAGTCGCAACTTTTCATAAAAGTCACAACTCTTCATAAAAGTCGCAACTTTTCATAAAAGTCACAACTCTTCATAAAAGTCGCAACTTTTCATAAAAGTCACAACTCTTCATAAAAGTCGCAACTCTTCATTTTCCATTCACACCTTTTAAAACCCAACAATCTCCCACATGAATGGGGAATGACTCCAAGATAAAGAAACGGACAAGTATGTGTACTTTACAAGAAAGAATTAATTGCATCTGGATAAGTAGGTTTACCCTTGGACTTTCCGTAGTGAACATAAGTCAGATATACTTGGTCAATCGGTAGATGCGATATCTTTGAACCGTCGAGCTTTGGTGTATACATAGACAACCATATGTCACACAATTAACCCTTTACCATTTATGGTTCTTACGGTTGTGTTAGTTTAAGCCATGAACACCTCCTGGTTTCATGAGTGTATTGACAGATGGGCTTTTGACAATCATCCTCTTTGAAGTGGCTTACACATCACACTCACATAGGTGATTTCTAAACGTGTTATCACATAGATACACTATTTGGTCAAATCTGCCAAACTTAGCAAATCAGTAAAAACTTTAAGATTTATTAACTCATTAACAAACCTTAATGTTGTATCGGATTTATTAACTTATTAACAAACCTTAATGTTGTATCATTGTTCCTGAGCATTGTCTTCATCATGGGAATGGATTGAGTTGGTTGACAATGTCGAACCATCAGTCACAACTTTGTTTTTCTCCTTGAATCTAGCTCTTGGGATCTCCAGTCTACTAGATAGAGTTACCGCCATGATGCCTTGTCCTAAGCCGGAAACCCATTCCCTTATATGATCTTTCAACTTTCTCTTTAGTTAGGCCATTTTGTAAGTGGATCCGACACATTATCATTTGACTTTACATAGTCAATTGTGATAATTCCACTAGAGAGTAGTTTTCTAACGGTATCATGTCTATCTATGTCTTATATGATGAAACTTTCCGTTATACATCATGCTTCATGCCCTACCTATTGTATCTTGACTATCAAAGTGTATGCATACTCATGCCAAAGGTTTGGGCCAAAAAGAATATTTATGAAGAAATTCCGGAGTCTTTCAACTTGTTCACCGGCCTTATCTAGAGCACCTAGCTCAGAGATCATTGTAGAGCTAGCGATACATTTCTTTTTGGAAGATTTCCAAGAGACTGCTCTTCCACCAAGAGTAAATACATATCCACTCATGGATTTTACTTCATTTGATCCTGGTGATCCAATTTGCATCACTATATCCTTTCAATACTGTAGGATATTTGTATAATGCAACATATAGTTTTGAGTATGTTTTAAATACCCCAAAACTCTTTTCATTGTCATTCAATGAGTTTGATTGGGATTATTCGTGAATTAACTCAGTTTATTATTAGCACATGCTATATTTGATCGCGTATTCTTTCTGATATACATCATACTTTCCCAATACTCTAGCATAATCCTATTGTGAGTCACTTTCATCTTCATTCTTTTGAAGTGCAAAGCTCACATTATTGGTGTATTGACAATATTAAAATCCAAATATTTGAACTAGTCAAGTACCTTTTCAATGTAATGAGACCGTGACAATGCTAAACATCTTGGAGTTCGAAGGATTCTTATACCTAAGATCACATTAGCAACTCCACGATCTTTCATATCAAAGTTGCTTTCTAGCATATGTTTAGTAGCATTTATGTCATTAGTGTCTCTACTGATGATCAACATATTACCAATATATACACAAACAATGACCTTGTGATTTTAATGTTAACACATTTATCACTTCCATCATTCTTAAATCCATTTACCAACATAGTTTGGTCAAATTTCTTATGTCATTGTTTGGGTGCTTGTTTTTAGTCCATGAAGTGACTTAACAAGTTTGCACACTTTCTTTTCTTTACTAGGAATGACAAAACCCTCGGGTTGTTCCATGTAAATTTCTTCCTCCAATTCTCCATTTATGAAAATTGTTTTCCCATTCATTTGATGAATTTGGAGGTCAAATACCCCATCTAATGCAATTAACATCCGAATGAATGTAATTCTAGTTACTGGCGAGTATGTGTCGACAAAATCAAAACTTTATTTTTGTCTACAACCTTTGACAAAAAGTCTTGCTTTGTATTTGTCAATAGTTTCATCGACCTTCATTTTCCTTCTTAAGATTCACTTTGAACCCAACGGTTTATTTTTTGGAAGAAAATCAATTAACTTCCAATATGGTTGCTCAAGATTGAATCAATCTCATTATTGACACCATCTTTCCAAAAGGATGAGTCTACAGAAGACACAAGAAATGTTACAAAATCATATTTGAAGGAAGTAGATGTCCTTTGACATTTACTATGCCTTTGAATATCTTTATTAAGTACATTCTCCTTTTTTCTTTCCAAGGTCTTTTAGACCCTTCACTAGACTACTCAAGTCTAATTTTACAGTCCATAGTCATAGGTCCTATTTTTATCCTTTTAGGAATAGAAACTTGGACTTTGGCTAGACACCCCACACTTTGAAATATTTCAAGTTGAATTTTCTTCCTTTCCATTTCTCATATGGAATAGATTGTGTCAGTAACAAACAAAAAAAATTTATTGCTTTCTCTCTGAAAAGACAACTTTTTGTTGTTCCCTTTTGCTGTAAGGATACCTTCTCCACATAAGTTTTGTGGTAAACCTAAACTTATAAGTAATGTAGCCATCATTTCCTTCAAAGTTGGATTTTTTTTCATTCTGCAATTCCATTAGAGTGAGGTGAATATGGCAGTAGTTTGATGGATAAATCCATCTCCAAACATATTTCTGCAAAAGGAGATTTATATTCTCCATCCCTATCATTTCTTATCTCTTTCCTAACTGATTTTCAACTTCAATATTATATTGTCTAGACATTTCTATTACTTCATCCTTACCATTCAGCAAATAGACATAGTCCTTTCTAATGCAATTGTCAATGAAAGTTATGAGATACATTTTCCCACCACGAGATGGTGTTGACTTCACATCACAAATGTCAGTGTAAATCAACTCTAAGGGATTAGAATTCCTTTCAACAGGTTTATAAGAATGCTCAGCATACTTAGATTCCACACAAACTTGACTTTTTTATTTATTGCACTCAAAGTTAGACAAAACTTTCTAAGTTGATCAGTTTTTCTTACAAGGTTTTGTAATTGATATGCCCCAAGTGTTCATTCACAAATAGTTTGACTAAAGCAAGTAAGAAAAAATAAAAATATTGAGTTTGAAAAGCTCTCCGCGAGGTAGCTTTTTCTCACAAATATTTTGTTCCTCTTTCTTACAAGTTTATGTGATACAAGTACTATTTAGAATCATCACCTTGTCAAATGTCCTTTTCGGAAGGACCTTTCTATAACTTTCAATTTGATTGTTATAGAACTACCCATGAACAAAGTTTCATCGGGTCCAATAAAGGCAATATAGTCCAAATGCTTCTTTTACAAAACATGATGACTATTCACCAATATTCATGTCTATACAAATAGTCATATTTAATAGACATATCTTTTCATGAAAAGTCACAACATTTTAAGTGACACTTTTTTCATAAAATATGAACTCAATCATTTTGAACAAGTATACATATAATTTGGTAGCTTCATACTAGTCATACCATATACTAGTAAAGCAGAAACTCAACGACCACAATATCACATATACTCCAAGAATTTTGAGGGTCTAACATAATACAAAAGTATCATCAAGTTTCATATCTTGTGCTCGAAATTTAAATTAGACACTAAGTCTAATTTTATCTTTGTCATAAGCAAAGAACCCCTCACATTTTAAATATGATCTCAAAAATATTTTTCAAGTATTTGAAAATAGTTTTTCGACATTTTTTTTTCATGCTATCAATGTGTCATTGGAAACATGAAACCACTTTTGAAAATATTATTCTACAAAAGAATTATAGTGCTTCAATTCCATTTGACAAATTTTACACAATGTCAAAGTTCATTCCATAGAGGCACAAAATCACAAACTCTAAGTCACTGGTATTTTTCCTCTATAACAAATAGACACCACTTAGTATTTAAAATACTAACAATAAACACAAAACAAAAATTGTACAATTTATTTCTATATAACAGTGAAGTTTATAGAAACTTAAAAGTACAACATTGACTTATTATGTGAAGTTTTCATATTCTTCAAACCAATTACATAGTCTAATTTATCCAGAGTAGAAAACTATAAAAGTTTTTTAGTCTACAAAAATCGACACAATCAAATTTCACATGGAGTACAAAACTACAAAAGTTTTTTTTAGTCTCCAAACAGAATTGAACATATTCATAGATTATCACATATATATGCTTTTCTTTTCAAAGAGTCTTCCAACTATAACATTTTGACTTACTATTTTATCAAACAAAAATGTTCATATCTCATTATGCAAACTAAAGAATGTTAAAGGCAACTAAAGAATGTTAAAGGCAACATTTTTTGCCAAGGAAAATTCATTCAAAAAACCATATGGTTTGCAGATCTTTTTCCAAAGTCATACAAAATAAATATCAAAACTATTAACTTTTAGAAACTATTCTCCTCCTTAGATAAATAATAAGAAGGTTACCTGGTGTAATCTTTAACCGAAATACCACCAATTCTTCTAGTATATTCTCACTTCAACCTTACTAAACAAAGCACCGAATTCTGGAGAAGTAATACATTAATCTTCTACTTCCATGAGTTGTTTCTCTCAATCAGTAGAATACAAGAAAAACCAACAGTATAATAATTTCCTTAAGATTGTTGTTCATCTTGTATTCCTAAGATACTTAGAGTTGTTCATCTTGTATTCCTAAGATACTTAAAACAAAAACTTTGAAGAACTTCGTAAGAAACAACAAAGTTTAAACAGTATTTTCAAACTAGAAAATTAAAAACAGTAGAGAAAATAGAATAAGAAACAGATTAGAAACAATATAAAAATAATTTTCTCAAACAAAGAAAATCGAGCCCACTGAATGCACAGTGTCCCCTTAAGGAAATTATTCCCCTCAAGTACCCGAGGTTAATAGAATATATCCTCCCAGGATAGAACGATCTTACTCACTGGGGTATCGGTACCTAAAACCACGGTGTCAACGAACCACTCAACGGCAGTAAAGACACTTAGAATACTAGATTTAGTAGTAGTAGAAGAAGTCCAGAAAAATTAGTTCAACTAAAATGAGATGAAATCCCTCAATTTATAGAAAACAAAGGGTAGTGTGAAAAGGTTCTTATTGTGCCTTACCAAAAATGTCACAAACCTTTGGAAAAGTCACAATCTTTCGGAAAGGTCACAACCTTTCATAAAAGTCACAACTTTTCATAAAAGTCACAATCTTTCAGAAAGGTTAGAACCTTTCATAAAAGTTACAACCTTTCATAAAAGTCACAAATTTTCATAAAAGCACAACTTTTCATAAAAGTCACAACTTTTCATAAAAGTCGCAACTTTTCATAAAAGTCTCAACTTTTCATAAAAGTCACAACTCTTCATTTCCCATTCACACCTTTTAAAACCCAACACATTCCATGGAATAATGCATACTTGTTCCTATATTGTTTCGCTAATGTAGGTATGGCGACTCTTTTTCTTCTATTCGTGGCTAGTTTATTGCATAAGAGATTTGAAGGCTTGGACAGTCCTCATACTTCCAGGATGATGTCACTTTTATAGCTGTATGTCATTCCAGTTTCAAACTTTCTATATGATGTATGGGTTACGTCCCAATTACTTCTCTTATGATGTATTACATGGCTTTTTGAGACAAATGTTAGACTTTTGCTTTGATTCAAAGACTCTTTTATATGAAATGTTATATTTTGAACTCTTTAATTATATTATCTTGTATGAAGTAGGCTAAGTGGCTTGTGTAGGGCCTCTCAAGGTCTTATATGTCATGTCACGTCTAGGGTGTACTTTAGCTCGTGACACTTAATAATAATGTTCTGGTTGAAAGTCATTTGGGTTGACAAGTTGTGTGTAATAAAATTTACCAAGCTTCTCCCTTCATAATTCAAAACCTAGTATTACCTACTAATTTGATTGAAATGTCTTTCACAGATTTTGATGTTATTATCAGGATCGATTGGTTGTATAAATATCATTTAACGGTGGATTGTAGGTCAAAGCATATGACTTTTCAAAATCCTACATTTTCTCACATCATCGTACAAGGTGAAAGACCATTGACATCTACAATTATTTCCGTGGCCTTTGCAAGAAGGTGGATTCATCAACGTTGTGGTGCATATCTTGCTTACATAGTTGATACACGGTTGAAGAGTCCATGTATCAAGAACGTACCTGTTGCTTGTGATTTTCCAGAAGTCTTAGAAAATCTTCCAGGGTTGCCCCCGGAAAGAGAGATTGAATATCTGATCGAGCTTATCCCTAGATCTACTCCTATTTATATTGCTCCTTACAAAATGGCTCCAGCAGAATTAAGATAATTGAAAGCTCAATTGCAAGAAATTCTTAAGAATGTTTTTATCCACCCTAGTGTTTCTTCTTTGGGAGCCCATGTTTTTTTTGTAATGAAGAAAGATGGTAGTCTTAGACTTTGCATTTACTATAGACAGTTGAATAGAAAAACAATCAACAGTAAATATGCACTTCCAAGGATCGGTGATTTTTTTGACCAACTAAAGGGTGCTAAATTGTTATCAAAGATTGATTAAACGTCCGGATATCACCAACTGCAGGTACGAGAGAAAGATGTTCCTAAAATGGATTTTAGAACTCGGTATGGTCATTATGATTTTTTATGTGATGCCATATGGAATGACAAATGCTCCTGTGATATTCATGGATCTAATGAATGAAGTACTCAAGCCTTTTCTTGATCAGTTTTTGGTGGTCTTTGTAAATGATATTTTAATATTTTACAAAAATAGTGAAGAGCATGATAAACACCTCCCGATTGTTTTGAAAATTTTGAAGGAGAAAGAACTTTACGCTAAACATTCCAAGTGTGAATTTTTGCTTAATGAAGTATCTTTTCTGCGACATGTTGTATCAATCGAAGGTGTGAAGATGGATCCTAGTAAAATTTAAGTAGTTGCTCAATGGAGACCTCCCAAAAGTCGGACTGAGGTAAGATGTTTCTTGTGCTTAATAGGATACTATAAAAGATTTGTGAAAGGCTTCTCTGTTGTTGCCTCCCCTTTGACTTAACTCTTGAAGAAGAAAGTAAAGTTTACTTGGGATGACGAATGCCATGAGAGCTTTGAAACTCTCAAATCCTTGTTGACACAAGCACCTATACTTACTCTACCAATTAAAAGGAAAGAGTATGTAATATATAGTGATGCTTATCAGCGTGGTTTGGGATGTGTTTTGATGTGAATGGAATGTTATTTCTTATGCCTCTCGGAAATTAAAACCACATGAATTGAATTCTCCTAGTCATGAAGTTAAACTTGTTGCTATAGTGTTTACTTTAAAATATATGGCAACATTATTTGTATGGAAAAATATACCATATATTCACTGATTACAAGAGCTTAAAGTACTTGGGTACACAGAAGGACCTGAACCTAAGACAATGTAAATGGCTTTAACTCATCAACAAATATGACCGCACAATTGACTATCGTCCCGGTAAAGCCAATGTGGTTGTAGATGCCTTAAGTTGAAAATCCTTCGCAAGCTTAGCTTTTCGTCCTTTGCCCTTGCCACATGGGTTAAGAGCCATGAGCATTTTTTCGCACTTGATTCAAATGGTTCAGTTACAGCTAATTTAAAAGTCAAGCCAATATTACTTGAACATGTGAAAGAAGCAAAAAGGTTAGACGACAAACTCATAAAATTGACTAGAGAAGTTCAAAATGGGGAAAAGCTTGATTTTGTATTAAAGGAGGATGGTACCTTCTTTTATCAATATAGATTATATGTCCCTAATGATGAAAATTTAATAAGAGAAATCATGAATGAAGCACATATTTTTTCATATGTAATGCATCCTAGAGGTAAAAATATGTACCAGACCTTCAAAGAACACTATTGGTGGAATGATATGAAGAGAGACATTGCCTAATTCATTTCAGAATGTTTCATTTGTCAGCAAGTAAAGGCAGAACACTAGGTCCCAGTTGGTTTGCTACAACTTTTGCCTGAGTTAAATAAGATCCACAATGTCTTCCATATTTCTATGCTTAGAAGATATCGTTCTGATCCATCTCATGTCCTTCCAGTCAAACCTAATGAGGTTAATCCTGACGTGACATATAAAGAAAAACCTATCCCTATTCAAGCTCGAGAAGTAAAAAACTTAGAAACCAAAGAATCCCCTTAGTAAAGGAACTTTGGAGGAAACATTCTGGAAAAGAAGTCACCTGGGAGCGAGAAGAAGACATGATGAACCAATATCCACACGACAAGAAAAAACATTAATTAAGACCAGCATTTAAAGACGAGTCTATATTTTTGTTTCTAAAAGTATATCTATTGGGACGAGATTATATTTCGGTCCTTATTGGTATATATTATTGTGAAGATATTTAATCCGGTTCCTAAAAGAGTTACTAACTAGTCCTAAAATGTAATTAGGGGCATTGAGGCTTTAGCGGGAGATTTTTTTGCCATATGAAAAATTTTCTTTTAACAAAATTTTAGGTGCTAAAAAATTAATTCTTAAAGTAAAATAAAAAAACTATCTACTTCTCAAAATAGAAACTTGTCCTAAAAGTTGCCCTAATATCTTGAGATCACCACTTCAACTCATGAATGTGTTCTACCCTATTCTCACCGATTATCGGTCCTTGAATCAATAGAGGTGTCTTCTTCCTTGTGTTGTTGTTGTCTGCCCTAATCACAACTACATTCTTCCATCAAATTGATAAAGGTGTCTTCTTCTTCCTCGTCTTGTTGCTGCTCTACTCGAAATAGAATCCATCACAACTTTTCTCGAGACAATTTCAGGTCGGTTCATCTTCTGATTGAGTTGTTGTTGTCCTACTAGAAATAGAATCCATCACAGCTTTGCTTGACACAAAATTTTAGGTCTCTTCATCTTCTAATCAAGTTGTTACTGCTCTACTCGAATTAGAATCCATCACAGATTTGCTCGAGACAAAATTTTAGGTCGGTTCATCTTCTGATCGATTTGTTGCTGCTCTGCTCGAAATAGAATCCAACACAGCTTTCCTCGAGACAAAATTCCAGGTAGGCTCATCGTCCGATCGAGTTGTTGTATTTCTTTCATCATTTTCTTACTTATTCACAGTAATGGGGTATTAATCTATTCCTTTTGTTTAAGTATTCAATGACATTTCTTTGAATATAAATATAAATTCCCAAGTGCTATTTTTGGATTGATTAGTTTAAATTACTATGACGGGTATCATTTAAGTCTAATTACAGATTTAGAGATTCAGCTAATTTTTCAAAAGAGACAAAAAATGAATAGCAGGTGATCATCTATTACATTGAAATACGCATTTAATTCCGACTAAAATCTTAAGAAAAAATCAAAGAAGGTACTATTAGATGACATTTTTTCCATGAAGTACGCAGCTTGGTTGCCTTCCTATAATAGTACATAATGTCCATGTCTTCAGTCTTCAAAATCTGAATAGTATTTCTAAGGTTGAGGTTGCAAGTTTCTTGACTGTTGAATGCTGACCATGTCAAAAAAATATATTAAAGAATCAAGTTTGAGATGCACATTTCTAAAGTCGTTATCAATGTACTATTCACTACCACAGGTATTCATTTCAGCTTCTTCCCTATTATAGCTAGTGCATTGAGTCGAAATTGAGAAAGTCATAATGAGATCCCCTTTTGCACTTTTGATAACATCTCCAATGCCATCCTTTTAATTTATAAGTATTGAAACTACCATCAGTGTATGCCTTAACCACACATGTTGGAGGCTTAATCCTATTGGCTTGCCTCCAATTTAACACAAACTTTAGCTTTTTTAGAGTAAACAATAACATTATATTTTCTTCAATTGATAGGAACTAGTTATGCAAGGGGTCCTGAATAATCACATTTGTTAAGAACATTCTTATTTCTACCTTGTCTATGCATAAGAACATACATTTCCAAAGATGAGTCTATTTTGTTGGCCTTCTTGATCATGGGTAATACATAACTTTAAGAAAGTTTGAAAAAAGAGTAGAATGTATTATGTCCATCAGTTTGCAGGTGTATATATATAATAGTGGTAATTAACTCTTCTATTTTATTATTAAAATTAGCAACAACAACTGGAATAAGAGAAACTGAATTTAAAAAAATCTATGAAAGTGGATAAAACTTTTCAAAATTGACAAGGATACAAACTTTAGCTTGGTTATTCCTCCAACAACATAAAATATTATTGAGGATTAAAAATTAGTCTAGGAGGTCTTTTTCATTTGGTCTTACAAAGATAATTTGTGTGGATCTGATTATTACTAGTTTTGTGGATCTTAGTATTTTTCTTATCCTTAATCTTTTTTTAATCTAAATTTTATGTACTCTTAAAGTTTATGGCACCTAGTAAGCAGTGGATGCAACTTGTTGATAATCGACTCGATGAAACCTTCTTACTCGGTGTGCAAAAGTTTTTGGATTATGCTTTTCAAAAAACATGAGATGAATATGAAATACGATGTCCATGTGTCAAATGTTACAATACAACTTTAGGAACTCGTAAAATAGTTGAGACACATTTGATAGTATATGGAATAATTTGCAATTATACTTTTTGGTATCATCATGGAGAACGTTTGGGTGAGTGTATCACAATTAGAATCAAAATCTTAAGATACAACAGAAGATGAATATGATGATGAAGTATAAGAATGTGAGAGTGAAGATGAAGTAGAAGAGATGTTGAGGGATTTATATCCTAATCTTGAAGGAGGAACTACACATACTGATTGTGATGATTTACTTGAGGAGGAACCGAATGTTGAAGCATGGAAATTCTACAACCTATTGAAGGATTTTGAGTTGCCCTTATACAAAATCCAAAAGCTTCAAAGCTTTCTTCTTTGATCAAATTGCTTCATATCAAAAGTATGGGTTGTTTGAGTAATGCATCATTTACAATGTTATTGAAAATGTTGAAAAAGGAGTTGCTGCCTGATGGCGCCAATTTGTCGAATTCATATGATGAGGCAAATAAGATAATTCAAGAACTCGGGCTTTCCTACAACAAGACTGATGCTTGTGCTTATGATTGCATGTTATATTGGAAGGAGGATAGCTTACTGGATTCTTGCAAAGTTTGTGGTGCATCCAGATGAAAAAAAAACACTTAGTGGGGAAGCAAAGAATATAAAAGGTAAAAAGATGGCATTAAAGAGTTTATGTTATTTTCCTTTAAAGCCTATACTTTAGAGGTTATTTATGACTACAGAGACATCTACTCTAATGATGGCACAAGGATAAAACAGTTGGTGATGGGATAAGGAGGAATCCGACTGATTCAATGGCATGGAAGTCATTTGATTTACTTCATCCTACATTTGCGGTTCAGCCTCGTAATGTTCCCCTTGGACTTGCTAGTGATGGATTTCAACCATTTCAGAATTCAAAAACTGCACATAGAATTTGGCATGTGGTTCTTATTCCTTATAATTTACCACCTTGGTTGTGTATGAAGAAATAAAATTTATTTTGTCAATGCTTATTCTGAGTCCCAATGGTCTAGGAGATTCAATTGATACATATATTGAGCCTTTAATAGAGGAATTGAATGAGTTGTGAAAAATTGGTATTGAGACCTATGATGCATCTACTAGAACAAATCTTAAGTTACATGCTTCTTTATTGTGGACAATCAATCACTTTCCAACATATGAAAATTTATCTAGATGGAGTACAAAAAAAAATTAGCATGCCCATGTTGCAATAAAGACACTTCCTCAATTTGATTGGTTTATGGTAAGAAGCAGTGTTTTATGGGTCATTGATAACGCTCAACTACACTTCTGCCAATTCAAATTGTAGGCGGTCGCTAACAAGTATAAGCCCAATGATGATTTGGGGTCGATCCCACATGGAGTGAAGCGGTAAAGAATTTAATTACGAAGTGAAGATGTGTTCTAATCTTTTGTAGAAGCAAAAGGTTGCGCAACATAAAATAAATCAAGATGTTTTAATGATCAATATCAAATGGGGGGATTTAGTAACCAATTTTCAACAAAGGTAATTAACACGGGAACTAAACGATCGGAGCGAGGACCTTAGGAGTGTGAGCAATCGAATTCTAATTTCCCTTAATGGGTAATTATTAACTTCTTTAAGTTGTTGAATCTCAATGGGTAGGATAGATTTTGAATATAATAGCTATCTCTGGATCAACTATCATGTTTCGAGTGAGTTCTCTCAACCTCAACAATCTAAGCAACACGAAACAACCCAATTACTTAATTAAACCCAATTTCTCAAGATGGGTTGTAAAGATGCAAATCAATACAACTATCAATAATTCACTCTACTATAAGCATCTTTCTCAAGCAATCATAGAGAGCTAAGATAGAAATGAATTTACAACTTTAGTTCATCAATTAAAACATGAATAAACAATCGAACCCATTTCAAAAGAACATTAAGTTCAGCAATTAACAATACCCATAAGCTAACTTATGTATTCGATTACATAATAACACTCCTAAGAGAATGGGGTTTTAGCCAAACATAGCAAAAAGTAAGAAATGATTATCAAAAGATTATCCATTCAAATTTGTTAACAATATGCAATTCTCAATACCAAAAGTAAGACTAGAATCCTAAGTTCTCCAATCCAACATCAGAATCCTCTCGAAGAGTATTCAACAATGTAGAGATATGTAAAAAGATCTCAAAATTGGTAATACACTGTCTAGAAACCTCTTCTTCTCTTTTAAAAAATCAATTTATATGTTTTGAAGAACTTCCTGAAAATCTCAACACGAAACCCAATCATTGGCATTAGCCGGGATTGCCGAACGACTCGATGATCCACCGAAGTGCACGTCTTCTAGCCCTTTAGCTTAACTCTTGTATCAAATTGCTCTAGAAAACTCGACGAGATGGATCGCTTTCGCCGTTCCATTTGGCACATCGGCGAAGTGTACTTCCACTCACAAAGTTGGCTTGATCCATGGGCTACTTTGCTAGAAGATTTGGTGAGCTAGAGGCTCACTCGGCGAGTCGATGAGTGGCTTTTGCGAGCTTCATCTTCTCTTTTCTTCAGCTTTTCAAACTTTTTCGCTCCTTTTCGCATCGTAATGTCCTTGCCTTGTTCTTAAGCCTTCATTGCTACATATAAACATATTAACATCAGTTATGAGCACAAAATAGGCATTGCAGACACTAATTCATTGAATAGTAAACCCTAAATGGGTCGAAATTCCCTGACTTTTCAACACCCACAACTTAAACTTTTGTTTGTCCTCAAGTAAAACATAAGACAAATCAGGCCAATAGGGATGTCTACAAATAGTTCTCCTTGAGACTTAATATGAATGCACACAAGGCTAAATCTACACAGACAATGTTCAGTTGTACACTAAAAGTTTGAAACTATAACTCATTGTCAGCGAAAAGAATTCAAGCTCACAATGCTTACTCCAAATGAAAATTAATGCCCAGTAAGAGTATTCGAATGCCCTCACATCAAAAATGATTCCATGCTCTAACAAAGAAAATCAGGGATCGCAATTAAGGAATCAAAATCAACTCTCACTCTCCCAATAAGAAAAACATGTATGATTTTACCCATAAGCTTGCCCATATCTTCCAACCAACACATCACTCGGGTCATGCAAGATCACAAAGGTCTTTCAAGGCTTGTAATTAGGATGAGGGTAAGGGTATGATTATTTTGGCTTAGTGACTTCTACCTTCATGAAGCATGGGTCAAATTTCACTTCTTTTTTCCTTTTCTTTCATTCTTTTCATTTTCATAACTCATCCTTAGCCTATTCATAACACATAAAACTTTTGCTCTAGGTCATCGGACACCCCTTTTATTTCCATAACATTGCATAATGGACACAAATTCAAGCTTTCTTTTTCTATTTTCACTTTTTTCTTATTTTTAAAAAAAATAAAATTATATGGAGGTGTTCTATCATTTTTTCCACACATGCTTTCAAGGATGAATTTCATGAACTTCTTGCTCGATTTTTTCCTCATTCTTACCACACCCCCAACTTAGGATTTTGGCTTAAGTGGGATATTCAAATAAACCAATGCCTCATGTAGGTTTTAGGTGGGGAGAACAAGGCCATTTTTGTTCATGTTTCGTCTAAAGAAAAGGTTAGGCTCAACTGGTGCCAAGCTACATTCACACACGCACAAGGTGGTCACACAACGATATAGCAATTAAGTTCACTCTAAAGAGTTCAAGCCCAAAATCATTTCCTTCATTCACCAAAGTTAGTCATTTGGACCAACGAGGCATGTCGTAAGTATCATCAAGCACATATTTAATGTAAACCTCACCACACAAGGCATTCAACACAATCATCAATCATTGATATACAAGCTAAGCTTGCATGCAACGGTAATTACAAGACTCACATCGAATATACGACTAGTCACAATGAGATGCTAAGAATTCACATAAGAATTATGCAACTCAAATTGCATCGTTGGAGTTGCACAACATATCGTCCATACAGAGCACTATTCAAGTCATTGATATTGATCACAACCGACACTCAAATGTACAAGAGAACATCAATCACATAGTAATCAACAAATCAATAGAAAGACTAATGATTCCAAGCAAACATTCACTATTAAAACAATCATGGAGAAGTTTCATACAAAAAGAAAACAAGAAAACAAAAAAAACAACAAAATATCCAAAAGAACGAAATAAAAATAAAAGAAAACCAAGAGGCTAGGTATCAAAATACTTTCGCCCCACAAAAATAACTACACAGTGTCCTCAATTTAAATAAGAAACAGAATGTATCGATAATAAATAAGATGGAGGGAGAGTAGAAATCCCCCTGTCAGGCTAGGCTAGAGGTGAACTCTGTGTACCTGGGTGGCCTCAACCTGGGCATTAGTGCCCAGCTCGACTCCAGCTCCAGAGGTTTGCAACATTCTCATCTATGGGTTGAGACCCACTAGAGCCAATCATGGATGTGTCGCATAGTGAAGCCTCTGTGACCATCAATACAAAGTCACCCTCCAAGTCCTTTATATCCTCGAACGCTACCTCATCACAATCCTCTAGTTCTTCTTCATCCATCTGTGTTGTGTCAGACTCTCCATCATTATCAGTTGCAGCAGCATCTTCAGTCACAGTAGCCGGAGGGATCTCAGAAGCAGCTGGTATAATAAAACTGGGGTCCTCAGGAAGATCTACATTTCCCCACATCATCGATATGTCAGTTGACTTCAAGTAATCCACATCACGTCGGAGTCCCGCATTATCAGCCTTCAAGGCCTTCACATCTGTAGAGCCACCATCTAACATCCTACATACCTCAACCCGATTGGTGAGGGCATCCAATGCCTACCTATAGACCTTGATCATCTCTCGTTGTACTTTAAACTCATCATTAATGGGAGCCAATACCACATCTATCACTCAGTCAATCATAGATGGCATAACAATCTCAACCTCGAGGCCCTCACATCGGCTGAATAGACAATGATGTAATACAGATTACCTCAACGCTATCCATTCACGAACTTTAATGCTTTGATGGAATGTTCACAAGGATGGAGGTTGTTAGGCATGTATGGATGCCAATGAGGGAGTTCCATGCCTTGCGTGGTAACACATGCACCTTGAAGGAGCTCCCAATTAGGAAACACCATGCTTGGATGATAGGTAGGAGTGTGGGAGGCCTAACGAAGCGAGGAGGAACAACTGAGGTATGTGCTCTATTCAGCGAGCTGAAGGACATTTCGGTGACTCGCCAAACCCTTTGACGAGGGTTCCAGGATCGCTGATTGATCCAATGAGCTGCAAGAGAAGGATGCCCATTTAGCGAGCACGAAGGTCATTCGGCGCATCACCCATTGACCCCCAGACCGCCGAAAGTTATAGTAGCCAATAAGGGAGGAGCCAAGGGAGCAGTGCACATCACCGACTGATCGGCGACTTGCCAAGAGAATTGGGTGAGCTCGACTTAGCTCGCACATTGGCCCATTTTGGGTCACTTTTGGGCCCATCTATGTAATAATGCCTAAAACTATAAATAGGCCTTTAGGGATTCATTTTAGGTTAGACGGATTTTGAATATTGTGGTTGTAAACCTAAATTCCTTGTGTGAGTGTTTGAAAGCTTGGTAAGCTTTTGTTGAACCTTGTTTAGAAATGGGGGTTGCTTGAGATATTGATCCTTTCGAGGTCTTCGTAAGAGTTAGGTGCTTCTTGATGGATTAACGAGGTGAGGTCTTTGGGTGTAATATACCCTTAGGTTGCTCTTTGTTTCCTCTTTTTGTGTCTATCTAATTATCCGGATTTGGTGCTTATTAGGATCTAGATTGGAGGTTATTGGATTTAATACATCCTTTAGTTGCCAATTGTTTCTTATCTTGTGTCTCTTCTTCTATATTTCTTGTGTTCCACTATTGTTTGTTGTTCTTCTTGTGAGAATTACATCATTTGGTATCACAACAAGCTTAGAATCGTTCCTACGAATTCTAGTCTTGGGTTGTTATGAAGAAAAAAAAAAGGTCAAAAAAGTTTTTCCTAGAAAACCCCAAAAATATTTTTTAATTTGAGTCTTGTTTGAAGTTTCTAAGGTTAGATCAGTGTTCTCTAACCTTATTTGAGTTTAGATATGAGATTTGGTGAAGTTTGGAGCTCTATTGAAGAATTCATCATTGTTGGGTGAAGAAGTGTGAAGAACTTCAAATGGGTTTTTAGATTTGGGCTAAATTGGAGACTCTTGAGTATTGGGATTTGATCTCTATATCCTTAGGAGTTCATAGCTGAAATTTGGGTGAAAACGGATTAGAAATCCATTGGGTTTGAAAATTGGGTGTTCTTCAAGTTCATGGTGTTCTTCATGACTTGAAGAAAAAAGGAAATGGGTTTTGAAATCTAAAGATTTTGGCAATGAATTGGAGGATAAAAAGTATTGGGGTTTTCTTCTTATATCAAAGGGAGCTTGTATATCAAATTTCGTGAAATTTCGAGTTAAAATCATTGAGGGTTTTATTTTGGATCTTCATCTTGTTCATATTCTTGAAGAAAATTCAAATCTTCAAGAAGGAGGAATCTTCCAAAAAGGTGTTTGATTCTAAAAAGGAAGAAAGAGAATGTGTAAAGGTATTTGTACAAAAGGGTATTTACCACAAGGGGTAAATAATAAAGGACAAAAGCAGAAGGGGACCACCAGAATTCAAATTTTGGAAGTTTGCAATTGCAACGGTGGTCCATTAGGTGAGCTAAAGCGGGGATCGCCTAACCCACTTGGCGCCTCGCCCTTTGGGTAGTTAAGTCGCCGAGTTGGACCTCATTTTGGTGGTGCTACTAGAAAATTCAACGAGCTCAGCCTTGATCGCCGAATCCACTCGGCGTATCGCCGAACTTCCACCCAGATCGCCGATTTTCCTTGTCCAATTGTCAAGTTTGGCCAGTCAATCTTCAAGTTGGCAAACTGAACTTCATGTTAGGCAAAGTAAACAATGCATTTGGCGATCGAAAACTAATGTTATAACCCTTTCATCTCAGGTTCTAATTCCTAGTTTCTTTTCTTTTGTTTCTAGTTCATTGTCACGAATCCTAAACTGATTCGTTTAGTGCTTTTCTTGAATTCACTTCTTTGTTAGTGCTTTTCTTTTTGTGCTTTTATTCGTTTTACTTCGTAGTAACTTCTTGATTCAAGTTTGTTTGCTTTAATCGAGTCGTACGTTTTTCTTTAAACAAAAATCCACTCCAGCCAAGAGTAGAAATTGAGACCTTGTGATCAACCGAGTATAAGGAATCTTTAACATTAGCTGCGCCAATTTGAGAAGCAATCAAATATTTGCAAACACGAGTGATTGTGAGTTCATTTAACTAATGCTAACATTGTGTGCTATTTTGTTGAGTTGTCTTAATTGTTAGGTACCATGGCCACCGGAAGTGAGACCCTCCCACTTAGGGGAAGGTTGCCTTGGAATCCATAATAGAGCAATTGCTGATGTGAGTTGGAGAATGGCAAACATAAAAGAGCGAATGGTCTCTTATGTAGGTAGGTTGTCAGGAACAGATGAGAGGTTGAACACCCATTCGAATAGGGTACCACAATCTCAACATAACCCTGTTGTTTATCCTTCACTATGTAAGGATTCTTATGTAGGTACGAGCTTAATGAAGGGAGGAACACAAGTTCTATCCAAAGAGCCTACAATTAAAAGTGTGATGGATGCACTAATGGGATGTTCCAACATCCAAGGTAAAAAAGATCTTTCTTGTGGGCGTCAAGGTACAATAGCCAAACTTAACACTTTTGCCATTACAAATGAACAAAGTGAATGTTAGCTTGTCTTTAAGTGAGCCTATTGATTCTTTACCTTATATTGATAATGTGTTTGTTGAGAGTGTGGATACACTAGTTGATCCTATTGATGACCGAATTGATTCTTCTTGTAAGATCGATTTGTGTCCACCTAGTGTTGACACATATGCTTTGAATGCTAGCTCATTATTTTGTAATGATTGTGTTGATCAATCTGTTTGTGAGTGTAGTTCACTGGTTCAGGGTTACTGTAGTGTGATTAAGGAACCTCATATTAGTGGTACTAATGATAATGTTGATCAATTGAATGTGAGTGACTCTATGAGCATATCTTTTGTCGAAGATCTGATTGCTTGTTTGCTCATAGAGATCTTGTGCTCGAAAATGCTTCGAAAGATGATATATGTCTTTTTTAGGGTTAACTTGCATGTTTTAATTCTTCCCTAGTGGTTGATCATTCCCTATTTAAGTACAATATCCTTTTTGAAGATGATAAAATCACTCCTAGTGATGTACCTAGTGGTGTGAAGCTTGAGAGCAGTATAGTTCTTGATAGCTATACTTGTTATAGTAACCCACTATGGTGTGAGGCGTTCCCTCCCAAAGATGGAAATCTCTTCTTGGAATATGAGAGTACTCTTGTGGGGAAGGAATGTGATGAGGAGGAAGGTGTTGTTGGTTTACCTATTACTTCTTCTTCCTGGTGTGTTTCACTCCTTGATAGTATGACCAATGTTTTTTAGCCTATTGGTAGTCATACACATGAAAACACCCTAAAGGAGGTTGATTTGCGAGACACATTTCTCTATTACTTGTTTACATATGATGAAGCTCATGATGTTTAGTGGATTATATTGTTTGAAGGAAAGAGTGTCAACCTGGTAAATGGATGTGCACTTGATCCTAGTACATGGCTTGCCTTTCCATTTGACCCCAGTAGTGAGCTGAATTGTAGCATTTGTGTGGGAATGTTTGGTCAAAATGGCAAGCATATGGGGGTTGACATTGTTAATTCTTTTCCCTATGCAGTAAAGCGGTTCTTGAGGTTTTACCATCCACTTGAAGAGCCTACATTATGTGTGGGGAAGGATAGCTTCCTAGACCCTTTTTCTATTTCTTACCCTGAGCATGATCTTGTTGAATGTGCATCTCATGGGGGTAGGAGATATTTGCCCAGAGAAGGTAAAGTTTGTACCTTCCTTTACTATCTTTTTGCATATGATGAAATCTCTTGTTGGATTAGAAGTGCATTGCATGCATATCAGGGTATCCTTGTGGTCTACACTTGTTGGTATGACCTTGTTCTGTGGACCCTCTATCCTTTTGATCCCAGTGAATGCATGAAGGTATTTGAACTGGTGGGAGTATCATCTTTTGGGTGGTACTACCTTGTTGTTGATAAGAATGACCATTGTCCTTGTTCTCCATTAGTGGGATTAATAGCCATGACAATAAAGGATGTTTGGTTTTTCCTTGAGTTTGAGTCTCCTCGGTTAAAGGATTTTAATGCTAACCTTTGTACTACCCATCATGCTAAGAGGATAAGCTTCTTGCTTATGATCTATATGGTTTTACAAGGTTCGGATTCGAGGACTCACTTTTATCTACTTGCATATGATGATACTCATACTTGTGTGGGTTGCATATCTTATGTTAGTAGTGGTATAAATTGGGCAAATGAGAGTCTCATTGACTTGATGCTATGCAATCCTTTTCCAGTTGACCCTGGTATCGTCTTTAAGTGTGCTGAGTGTGGTAGTAACACCATCTATCATTTGCATGATTCTTCTGTGGTGTTATTACTTGATCCAATGTGCTTGAATGAGGTATGTTTACCAATTTGGGTGAGGGATACTTATGTACTTGAACCTACTCATGAATTGGGAATAATTACTCTCTTGAAGTTATCTAGCGCATTGGATGGGGTCTTAACTTGGGTCAACACTACTTATGCCTTCGCACTTAGGTATGACAGTGTTCTTTTGCCGTTTGACATAAGGGAGGCCTTGTGCTTGTTTGGATATGGAACCAATGAGGGCTTACATATGACTTTGTTTAAGTGTATTGGTTCCTTCGCTATACCCCTTTGTCAGTGTTTCTTGCTTAGCCAAGTATCTCTTGCTTTGATGGGTTACAGACCCTTTGTTGATCATTTTGATGCTTGGTTATATGTTAAGTTTGTGCATCCTTGGCATGGTGTTGGATTTGTTATTGCTAACACTAACCCTCATGCCATAAGGATCTTGTTCTTGTTTTCTCTCCCTATGGTTTTGCAAGGTATGGATTGTACGACGAATCCTTTTCAAGAAGGGGAGAATTATGTAATACAAATTACCTCAAGGCTATCCATTCACGAACTTCAATGCCTTGATGGAATGTTCACAAGGATGGAGGTTGTTGGGCTTGTATGGATGCCAAGGAGGGGGTTCCATGCCTTGCATGGTAACACATACACGTTGAAGGAGCTCCTAGTTAGGCAACACCATGCTTGATTGATAGCTTGGAGCGTGGGAGGCTTAACGAAGCAAGGAAGAGCAAGTGAAGAATGTGCTCCATTCGACGAGCTGAAGGACACTTCGGCCACTCGCCAAAGCCCTTTGGCGAGGGTTCCAGGATCGCCAACTGATCCAATGTGCTGTAGGAGAAGGTTGCCCATTCGGCGAGCACGGAGGACATTCAGCGCATCGCCCATTGACTCTAGACTGTCGAAAGTTACAGTAGCCATCAAGGGAGGAGCCAAGGGAGCGGTGCACATTGCCGACTGATCAGTGACTCGCTAAGAGAATTGGGCAAGTTCGACTTAGCTCACCCATTGGTCCATTTCGAGTCACTTTTAGGCCCATCTATGTAATAATTCCTAAAACTAAAAATAGGCCTTTAGTCATTTTAGGTTAGACGGATTTTGAATATTGTGGTTGTAAACCTAAACTCCTTGTGTGAGTGTTTGAAAGTTTAGTAAGCTTTTGTTGAACCTTGTTTAGAAACAGGGGTTGCTTGGGATATTGATTCTCTCGAGGTCTTTGTAAGAGTTTGGTGCTTTTTGACGAATTAACGAGGTGAGGTCTTTGGGTTTAATATACCCTTATGTTGCTCTTTGTTTCCTCTTTTTGTGTCTATCTATTTATCCAAATTTCGTGCTTGTTAGGATCTAGATTGGAGGTTATTGGATTTAATACATCCTTTAGTTGCCAATTGTTTCTTATCTTGTGTCTCTTCTTCTATCCTTCTTGTTTTCCCTTGTTGTTTATGGTTCTTCTTGTGAGTATTACATCAGACAAGGTTTCCCGGTATATTTAAATCTTTCTTCTCAATCACAACATCCCCTTCTATCCATGGGGGAGTCATATCACTTAATAACGGGACCAACCACCCCTTCAAATCTTATAACGTCTTTGTTTTGATCAAGTCAGCCAAAGAGTTGATAGTGTGTGTAGTGCAGTATAACACATTATTAATATTAGTTTCTGTAACACCCCGGATCTGAAAGAGGGTAAGATAGCAAGTTTCGGGAGTTGCAGGTGCAAGCCGACGAAGGCCACCTTGCCTGTGGATGGGACCATGGACCATAGGTGTTGTCTGTGGTTGCTCACCCTAACTTAGAGCCAGAGGTCTAGAACCACGGCCTGAACAATTGACCGCCAGTAAGACCATGGTTCATGGTCAATGGTCCGTAGTTCAGGACCCTAGAATCTAACTTTCTAATAATGGATGACAGTCGTGCAGAACGGACCGTCGGTCAGTCCACGGTCCATCGACAGGGGTCCGTAGGTAGTGCCTGGCAGTTAAGTTTAAGGGGAAGTTGGGTCTTTTTCTAATTATTTTATTCCTATACTACATATTTCTCCCTTCACTAAGACCCCTATATAATTGATTCCAACCCCCAAAATAGTTTATTCACTTCATTCTCTCAAATTTCTAAAAGAACAATTGCTAAATTTTTCTCTCTCCAAAAAAGCTTAAAGAAGAAGGATTCGACCTAGGGTTTCAAGTCAAGTCTCAATTCCTCCATTGAAGATAAGCAATTGTCTTTTAGAGATGATATCTTTCATCAATGGATTTCTTCCATTCATGGAGTTTCCAAATCTTCCTTTTTTTCAAAGTTAGAAATTCCCAATTGAGTTAGAGTTTTCTTCAATTGTCATTGGTTCTCTTGATTATTGATTTAAATGATTCAGTTATTATCTCTTATGCATGTATTGATGAATTACTATGATTTTTTTATGATTCCCCTGTGAACCCATAAAATCCCCATGTTTTTTCAAGTTATGAGCATATGATGTGGGATTTTGATTATGAAGGAACGGTTTTATGAAATCAAGCATGAATTGATATATTTACATGAATTTATGATGAAATCCATATCTAACCCATGTTTTCTAAATATTGATGACTGATATTGGGTTTTGAACCTTGAAAGATAAATTATGGAATTATGCATGTTCTTATGAAATCTATCGAAATGTTTTAAGGATGCTTTGAAAGCAAAATATCAATAATGATGTTGTTGTGTTGTTGAAAGGATTTCTCATAAACACATAAAAGCATGATTGTGAAAGGTTTTCTCACATAGTAAGGATTATATGGTTGAAAGGTCTTTTCACCGAAATAAATCAAAGATTAAGAGCTATCCTAATGAAACTTAGATTCGATTGGTTATTGAATGATACCTTTCCATGGATAATGACTTACCTTGGATTTGCAATATGATGTGCCCTTCCATGGATAATGAGTACAAGTAAGAAATGACTATTTCGTGGGATTTATGCTTAGCACCGAGAGGATATTGAGATGGAAGCTCTCGCGTTAGTAGAGGTCGGGTTCCTAGAAGCAATCTCCTTATCCATTATCTATGTGCCCCCATAGGATGATTGTCTAGATAGACATTAGCTAGTGGATGCACTTAAGCTAGAAGTTCATGGTCCTTACCTTGGCAAGTAGGACAACCCTTTCCGGTGTGGGAGTCACTAGGGGATCATCTTATAGATCACATGGTTTCTATGTTGGTTAAGGCTACTTCCTACAATAATAATGAACTAGGTTACTTCAAGAAGTATCGCACATGTGTTCAAAGGTTTTAATTATATTATCTTGCATTGACCATGTTTTATGACTTATGTTTTATAACCCTTTTATATCATGCTTTATATTGGTCAATTGTATGTCATGAAATGTCCTCTTTTAGCATGATTCAAATGTTTTATGCATAGATATCATACTGGGTACATTGTTTTGTACTAACACATACTCTTGCCTACATTGCCCCTAATGTATGGTCCGACAGTCAAGTTTCTAAGTTTCGTGGCAAGTGGTTGATTACGAGGTTCCCAAGCTTCGGTGAGTCCTCATGCTTCGAGGACAGACATTCATTATTTCAAACTTCTTTCTTATTTCCAATTTTTGGACATGATGTATGGGCTAGGCCTAATTTCATTCTATTGTATTAGATGGCTGATGAAACAAGTGTTTTAGACTTTCTCTTTACTTTTATAAAACTTTGGACTTGAATTGTTGTCTTTACTTCTTTTTTTCTATTTCTTATGTCATGAATGTTAAGTGTCTTGTATGGGGTCTCTTAGAGTCCTATACGCCATGTTACATCTAGGGTGTACCCATGGGTCGTGACAAACTTGGTAATCAGAGCACAAGGTTTAGAATGGTCCTTGGATGTCTCAAAAGCCACATAAACTAAAGTCTTGTTCATGAGTGTGAAGCGTGCCACATTTATGAATGAGAGGCTACAAGATGTTTAGGAAACTCCACTTCTTTCATTACTCTAAAGTCGTGCGATAAAGTTTAACTCCATAAGGCCTCTCTCCTAATCCTTATCCGATGCTCTACAGGATATGGCTACTCAAAGAGCTTATGCTAGAAGGAATGTGAGGGAGAATGCGGAACAAGAAGCTCATCCCTAAGCTCTTCAAGTTTCGGTCGATTATTTGGCCGAGCAAGTAACTAATGCGGAGTTTAGGGCTGCTTTCCAAGTGTTTGGTCAAGCCGTGACGGCCCAAGCCAATAGGGAGGTTGTGGTTCCCATGAACCCAAATGTGGGTACGGCGGCATCTAGAGTAAGGGACTTTACTAGTATGAGTGCTCCGGAGTTTCATGGTTCTAGGGTTGAGGAAGATCTTGATGAGTTCATTGATGAGGTTTATAAGGTCTTAATGTTTATGGGAGTGACAAAAGTGGAAAAGGCGGAGTGTGCCGCTTATCAACTAAAAGGTGTTGCTAAAACTTGGTTGAACCAATGGAAAGAAGGGAGACCGGAAGATGTGGATTCTCTTGATTGGGAGAAATTTAGGCTGCTTTTCTTGATAGGTTCTTCCCCCTTGAGATGAGGGAAGAAAAGGTGCTTGAGTTCATCAACCTTCGTCAAGGAAGTATGAGTGTAATGGAATATGCTTTGAAGTTCACATAATTGTCTAAATATGCTCCAACAATGGTTGCCAATCCTAGGGCAACGATGAGTAAGTTTATTTCGAGTCTGTTCGAAATGGTGGTTAAAGAGTGTCGTACCGCCATGCACATTAATGACATAGACATCGCTCGTCTCATGGTTCATGCTCAACAATTCAAAGAGGAAAAACTTAAGGAAAAGTCTTGGGAAACAAAGAGGGCTAAAACCGATAATAGTAATTTCTCTCATGCAAGGTCCGATGGACATGGTCGTCCTAGATTTCGACAAAGGTTTCTTGGTCAAGGTCCCTCCAATGCTCCTCTTAAGTTCAACAGAGAAAGGGTGTCTAAACCTAAGAGTCAATGAGTGAATGGTAGTGGATATTCATTGCCTATGTCTACTTGTGGTAGGTGTGGAAATAAGCACGAAGGTAAGTGCCTAGTCGGCACAGATGGTTGCTTCATTTGTGGTAAGAATGGTCATAAGATGACGGATTTCCCAAAGCTCGCGGCTAAAGGAAGAGAGGGCAAGCAAGAAAATCCTAGTGGTTTGGGTTCCAATGCACCATAGCAAAACCAATTCTATGCACTTCAGACTCGTGGTGAACAAGAGGGTTCTCTCGATGTGGTTACTGGTATGTTGAATGTTTGCCAACTTGATGTTTATTATTACTTGATCCCGGTGCTACCTTGTCTTTTGTAACGCCATATGTGGCTACAAGGTTTGATGTTCCCCCGGATGTGTTGTTAGATCCTTTTTCTGTCTTGACCCTTGTTGGTGATTCTATTTTGGCTAAGAGGGTTTATAGAAAGTGTCCCATTTCCTTGTCTGATAGAGTTACTCTTGTTTACTTGGTAGAGCTTAATATACTAAATTTTGATGTTATTCTTGGGATGGATTGGATGCACTCATGTTATGCTTCATTTGATTGTAGAACTCAGGTAGTCAAGTTTCAATTTCCGAATGAGCCTGTCCTAGAGTGGAAAGAGGGAAATTATATGCCTAAGGGTCAATTTGTCTCCTGCCTTTAAGCTAGAAAAATGATTTCCAAGGTTTGCATTTACCATCTAGTTAGGGTAAGGGATGTAGATTCCAAAACCCCTACTCTTAATTCGGTCTCCGTTGTTAATTAGTTTCCGAAAGTGTTCCCAGATGATTTACTCGCTATTTCTCCCGAAAAGAAAATAGACTTCGGTATTGACCTTTTCTCAGATACGCAACCTATTTCTATTCCTCCTTATTAAATGGCTCCGATGGAACTAAAGGAGTTGAAAGAACAATTGAAATATTTGTTGGATAAAGGTTTCATCCAACCGAGTATCTCTCCATAGGGTGCTCCAGTTTTGTTTGTTAGAAAGAAAGATGGTTATCTTCGTATGTGTATTGACTATTGTTAGGTAAAAAAGGTGACTATTAAGAATAAGTATCCTCTTCCAAGGAAAAATTATTTATTTGACCAACTTCAAGGAGCAAGTTACTTTTCCAAGATTGACCTTAGGTTGGGTTATCACCACTTGAGGGTGAAATAAGATGATATTCCGAAGACGACCTTTCGAAGTCGGTATGGTCATTATAAGTTTTTGGTAATGTCGTTTGGGTTGACTAATTCCCTGGAGGCATTTATGGATTTGTTTAATCGGGTGTTTAGACAATACATTGACATGTTCGTAATTGTATTCATTGATGATATATTGATATATTCGAGAAGTGATAATGAGCATAATGATCATTTACGGATCGTGTTGCAAATTCTTAACGACCAACAACTATTTGCCACATTTAGCAAATGCGAGTTTTGGCTAAGGTTTCCTTTGCCATATTATATCAAGTAAGGGTATTGAGGTGGATCCTAAGAAGACGGATGCGGTCAAGAGTTGGCCTAGAACTCTAACTCCTACGGATAATAGAAGTTTCTTGGGTTTATCCAGTTACTACAAAAGGTTTGTTGAGAGGTTCTCTTCAATTGCCTCTCCTTTGACGGCTTTCACTCAAAAGAAGGCTACGTTCGTATGGTCTGAAACATGTTAGAAGAGCTTCCAATAGTTGAAGAATACACTTACTTCCGCTTCAGTGTTGACTTTACTAGAAGGGACAGATGGTTTTGTGGTTTATTGTGATGCCTCTAGAATTGGGTAAGGGTGTGTGCTTATGCAAAATGGGAATGTCATTTCCTATGCCTCAAGGAAACATAAGATTCATGAGAAGAATTATCCTACCCACGACCTTGAACTAGCGGCAATTGTTTTCAGCTAAAAGATTTGGAGGCATTATTTGTATGGAGTTCATGTAGATATGTTTACCGACCACAAGAGTTTGCAATATGTATTTAATCAATAGGATCTAAATCTTCGCCAAAGAAGGTGGCTTGAGTTATTGAAAGATTATGACATGAGTGTTCTCTATCACCCCGTAAAAGCAAATGTGGTGGCGGATGCTCTTAGTCGGTTATTCATGGGAAGTGTTGCACATGTTGAAGAAAAAAAGAAACAGTTGGTTTAAGATTTTAATAGATTGGTCCGATTGCGTGTTTGTTTAGTGGACTCTACCAAGAGTGGTGTTATGGTCCATAATGATTCAGAATCATCTTTAGTGGCGGATGCGAAAACCAAGCAAGGTCTTGATCCAATTTTGGTCGACTTACAAAAAGCGTTGCTTAATGAATCTGTTGAGACTCTCTCCTAAGGAGGATATAGTGTACTTAGATATCAATGTCGTTTGTGTGTCCTAAATGTTGTTGACTTGAGGGAACAGATCTTGTCAAAAGCTCATAGTTCTCGGTATTCCATTCACCCAGGAGCCACCAAGATTTATCGTGATTTGCGGGAGGTGTATTGGTGGAATGGATGAAGAAGGATATTGCAGAATTTGTGACTAAGTGTCCTTATTGCCAACAAGTGAAAGTTGAGCATCAGAAACCGAGAGGTTTATCCCAAGACATTAGCATTCCTACATGGAAGTGGGAAGATGTTAATATGGACTTTACTGTTGGTTTGCCTCGCACCCGGTGACAACATGACTCGATTTGGGTTATAGTAGATCAAAAGACGAAATTGGCTCATTTTATTCCAGTCAAGGTTTCCTATTCGGCATAGGATTATGCTAAGTTGTACTTGAGAGAAATTGCAAAGTTGCATAGAGTGCCTTTGTCCATTATTTCCAATCATGGTACCCAATTCACTTCTCAGTTTTGGAAGTCTTTCCAAAAGGGTCTTAGTACTCATATTAAGCTTAGTATGGCCTTTAATCCCCAAACCGATGGGCAAGCAAAGCGTACTATCCAAACTTTGGAAGATATGTTGAGAGCTTGTGTGATTGATTTTAAGGGTAATTGGGATGACCATTTGCCAATGATTGAGTTCACTTATAACAATAGCTATCACTCGAGTATTGATACGGCTCCATTTGAGGCATTATATGGTAGGAGGTGTAGATCTCCTATAGGTTGGTTTGAGGTGGATGAAGTCTCCCTAATAGATCCCGAATTGTTACATGAGGCCATAGAGAAGGTTCGACTTATCAGAGTAAGGTTCAAACCGGCTCAAAGTCGACAAAAGTCATCTATTGATGTAAGAAGAAGAGATCTTGAGTTTGATGTTCATGATTGGGTTTACTTGAAAATTTCAAACATGAAGGGTGTGATGAGGTTTGGTAAGAAAGGGAAGTTCAGTCCTTGTTATGTAGGCACATATGAGGTTTTGAGACGTGTTAGTAAGGTTGCTTATGAACTAGATTTGCCTAATGAGTTAGCATCGGTGCATCCACTTTTCAGTGTCTCTATGTTGAAGAGATGTGTTGGTGATCAAACATCCATAGTTCCCTTAGAAGGTTTGGGAGTTAAGGAGAATCTTTCTTATGAAGAAGTACCGGTTGATATTTTAGACCGGCAAGTCAAGAAGTTGAGAAATAAAGAAGTAGCTTCCGTGAAAGTGTTGTGGAGGAATTAATTAGTTGAGGGTGCTACTTGAAAGGCCGAGGTCGAGGCTGAGGCCGATATAATGTCCCGATATCCTCATCTCTTTACTTGTACTCCTACTCTAGCTTGAGGTAATGAGTTCATCATAGTTCGCTCTTTGTTTTTGGAGTCACGTGTCTTGAATGTTTCCATGATTTCCTTACTAAGCATGATTCATGTAAAAAGCTAATTTTTTGAGAAAATGATTCTGTTTGAGTGATTTCTACATGTTTATGTGCATTTGAGTATGAATTGCATGTAGACTACATGAGATGATGATATGAGCATGTTTAGCTTAAAGTTGACGTTTCATCCTCGGATGTTAGCTTGGAGTTGATGTTTCCTCCTCGGATATGTGTATTGCATGCATGGTGGGCTTTTAGATTTAGTTCCACCCCTCGTATGATGTTTTGATTACGTGCTAGCTTGGAGTCCATAATTCCTCCTTGATTATATGCATTTAGATGAAGTTGCATTGATGGTTGGATGTTAGTTCATCTCCTACTCTTTCCGTACTAGCTTGAATCACATTCGAGGATGAATCATCCCAAGGGGAATATATTGTAACACCCCGGATCCGAAAGATGGTAAGATAGCAATTTTTAGGAGTTGTAGGTGCCAACAGACGGAGGCCACCCACAGCCCATGGATCCACAGACCATAGGTGTGGTCCGTGGTTGGTCACCCCGACTTAGATCTAGAGGTCCAAAACCACGGCCTGACCAACAGACCGTCGGTCAAACCACGGTCCATGGTCAAGCATCAGTAGGTCAGGACCCGAGAACCCAACTTTCTTACCATGGACGACGTCCGAGCAGGATGGACCGTCGGTCAGTCACGGTCTGTCTTTGTGTTTCAAATTTCTATGTTGAAAAAATGTATGGGCGATCCTTCACTCATTATACCCACTGAAAGTATTTGTATTGAGGACAACCTATCTTATGAGGAGATACTTGTTGAGATACTAGATCGTTAGGTTCGCAAATTGAGAACCAAGGAGGTAGCATTAGTCAAGGTCTTACGGAGGAATTAGTTTGTTAAGGAAGCTACTTAGGAGGCTGAGGAGGATATGAAGAAAATATACCCACATCTCTTTACTTCCAGAGAAATTCCAGACCAAGGTAATGACTTTTTCTAATACACTCTTTAATTTGATATGCTATGATGTGTTAAATTTCACGTTGGGTGTTTGAGTTGGGTGTTAGATGTTTCCACCCTTAGTTCTACTTAAGAGTGACCTCATTGGAGGACGAATGTTCCCAAGGGGAAGATATTGTAACACCTCGATCTTAGAAAGAGCTAAATTTAGAAAGAACTAAATTGGAAAGAGTTAATTTGAGATTTGTGCAAGTTAGACTTAAATTGTGAGCTTTGGGTCAACTTATAACGACCATAACTTTTAGTACAGGATAAGTTAAGTGGCCTATAAGATATCAAATGAATGATTTTTTATTTTTCTTTCCAACACCACCGAGTTTGCTAAATTACGAGTTCAGATGAGGGAGATATGCCCATTTGAGTACAGCCTATCCAGTTAAGGGAATCCATCCAAATTAAGGAGGGGTATTTTGGTATTTACCTTACCCACACTAGACGAACTCATTTTCAGTAATATTTGAAGGGTATAAACTTACTTAGATCAGTTTACACAATTTCTAAACACGCTTAGGGTTTTAGATAAAAGTTCAAGAGGATAAATTCAAGCGTTTGTTCAAGATTCTTGCAATCGTTGAGGTGTTTTCACAAAGGATTTGATCCTTACGAGGTATGTAAGCATTCATAGTGATGGGTTCATTCACCCTCACGCCAATCATGATTTTCTTGAGATAATTTCGTCCATGAAAATCCATGTATTGAGGTTCTTGATGACTTTCTTGAAGTTTCGTTCTTAAATCTTTAATATTGGGATTTGATGAGTTCTTGAGGTGATTGTTATGAGTTTGAGGGTTGTTTTTTAGTAGATTTTCGTTTACTAATGATGGTATACGAATCTAAGGGTGTTTGGAAGAAATCAATCAATTCTAGGTGAATATAGGGCCAAAAATTGAAGAGGAAGGGCTTTTTGGGCTAGGCGTGGGGCAAAGCACCACCAATGCTCCAGAGGGGTTGGCGTGCCGCGCCAGGGTCACTTGCCCCCATCTTTATTCATCATTTGTTCCGTCTACGTTCTTTTAAAATGTATTTTTACTCTTTTCCTCATTATAACTATCCAAACTCCATCTAATCATTGAGAAATCCAGTATATCCAAACCATAATTCTTGAATTCACATTTCAAATTTAAGATATAATTAAGAGTAAAGTTCGAGGGACTTCATTTCACTTATTTTGAGATGTCTTTTGCAAACTTTTAAAATTTGTTTTACGACTTGAGCACTTGAGTATGAGGATGAGGAGGGTTGAGTTTCATTTTTCAAAATGAATATATGGGAACTAAGTATTCCCAAGAGTAAATGTTTTACATTTAAAATGAGATGAAACCTTGATTTCCAAATGAGTTCATGAGGAGTTTTGAGCATAATCTCTTTTAAGAAAACCTTTTGAATAATAATCTCAAAGTTTGAGGAAGAGGAAATGTTTTTAAATATATGAGCATGAGTTATATTATTGGGAGTAGTATTGAGTACCGATATGGGGATGAGTTCAGACAACTCAAAGTCCTCATAAACCATGTATGCCAACATGGGTAAAGGGTCATACTTTTTAGATGATTTATTATTGTTTTTTAAGTATAGCTTAGTGGATCCACTTAGTTGAGGATGTCTTATACTCCGCCAAGGTATAGGGCAATTCTGGCAGCGTGGGCGAGACATTGTATCATCACATAGCTCATAGTGATGGTTATCGGTTTGAGAATCTCCCAATTAAGAGTAAAAGAGTTATTAATGTATTTTTAAATACATTGAGTTATTATCTACTGATTTTAAAGCTTTCTTTATACTGCATCTTTATTGTTGCTTTTATACTGAACTGAGTTGAGTATTTCTGAGTTTGAGTATCTTTGAGTATCCTTGAGTTAAATTGAGTTGTGTTGAGTTGAGATAAGGTGAGTATAGTCTTCTTTTTTATCAGTTCAAGCTTGTGTCTGTCCTTTACAGTTCCCCTTACTTGCTCGTACATTCTATATACTGACGTCATTTTGCCTGCATCTTTTGATGATGCAGATAGAGGAGTTCAGGGTCATCAACAGGCGCACCGTTGATACCACTCGCAGTTCCAGAGTTGCTTTGTTGAGCCTCCTTGCTTCCCGAGGATTCCCATTTACTTTCCAGTTTTGTTAGGATGTCGTGGGTCTTGTCCCGACTTCCATCATAGTCATTAGAGGCTTCATAGACAGTGGTGTTTTGAGTAGTCTTTTCTATTTCTATTCTTAAATGTTTAAGACTTGAGTTGAACAGTTAAGTTATTGAGCATTTCAAACTATATTAAGTTAAACTGTTTTAGTAATTATGTCTTTATGAGTTGAGTAACATTTGAAGTTCCTTTATTGTTGAGTAAGTCTTCCGCTCAGAGTTGAGCCAGGCCAAGGGTTCGCTTGGGGCCAGCAATGATTCTCGACTGTCCGCTACGTCCAAAGTGTAGGCTTGGGACGTGACACTATATTTTTCATAAAGGTATTGACATATATGTAATGTCTGTTACAAGATATTATTTCTGTGTTATTTGCATTCTAGATCATTTTCTTATAGGATCTGATTAGTATGAGTTATTGTTGAAATGTTACCTATTTTATAAAGAATGTGGCTATATGTTATTTATTTATTAAGTTATGGTTTCACATATTTCATGACTCACAAAAAAAATTCATATGCATTACGTGCTTCATAGAATATTAGATCACATGTTACGTACATTCACATTAGAGGATATGCACCCACAGGTCAAAGGTTAATTATTTATATGTTACAGACACAGTAAATCACCTGGTTATATGACACATTCCTCGTGGATCATTTATTTTACTATTATATGCTTCCCAACGTTATATAATTAACATGTAGAAGTTTAACCACTCAAATCATTTATGATGTATGGTCTATAAGACATAGATGTATGTGTTTCTAAAACTACAATATATGTGCTAATATGCCTCATGTCGCATAAAGCCTGGTAATTACATGTTAGGTGTTTCTTCAAGATTATATCCTTAAATGTTATTCATACGCCATCTGTTCATAGAATATATTTTATCCGGATCAATTACTTATTTTCCATGTGTTTCACACAAAATGTATATATATTTTATATGCTAAAAAAATGTTGTTAGCACATATGTTATATGATCCAAGGCTTATTTACCCACATGTCATATGCCAACGTATCAGAAATCAATTTCTCTCATGTTATCAATATGACTAATCACCTTATGTTATAAATATTACATAATAAATATCATTGTTCGTAGACTATAAATTTTGAACTACTACATAAGTATATGTCAAACATTTTCTAAATTGTTTGTTTAAAAGTCATTTGTTTTATGAGTATTAAGTCTATTCGTAAATGTTTTAAATGTTTAAGTTGTAAAGAGGATACATGTTCTGATTTTATCTGTTTAAATATTATACAACACATGCTCATATTGACAATTTAAGTTATTCATATTATATAAGATTTCACAGCCTAAGAGCTTTTATTTGAAGCAATTATACGTTTCTCTAAATCACAAGATGGTACGATAAATTTCAGATAATAAATCATTTCTTAGAATTCTATGGTCCATGTAATGTGGTATAGTCCAAAATTTATTTATACATAAATATATGATTTCTAGCTAAATTTCCCGTACGTCATATGCCTACAAATATATATGGGTTAAAGCCCTACTTTTATAACTCATTAGCTCACGTGATTTCATGCTCTTTGTGTTCATTTGTTTACATACCATGAGTACTATGTGATGTGTTGGTTCATATAATACATATCGTTTCACCAACACATAATTAAATAGATACGTAAAGGCAAGTTTCCCTATTGAGTTGCATTATGTATTACGCTCTAATTAATGAGATTTTAGTTGAGCATCTTCTTGTTTATATGCTTAATATCGCCCAGTGAGGCGCATAAGTAAAATTTATCTGTGTTTTAGGTTTAGGATGGTATGGTATATAAAAGAAACTCTTCAACAACTTAAAAAGAATTCATAGATTTAGCCATGTAAGAATTATTTTCATTCGTGGGTGAATGCTCCTAAGGGGGGAAGGATGTAACACCCCAATTGATTAAGATTGTCTTTCGTCCCATATGGAAGGCTTATGAGCCTAATATGATAGTTTTATTGTGACACTCTATGTGAATCGGTAATATCAAATTTAAATTGAAATTTGCTTAAATTTTTTTTTTTATTGTCTTCCAAAGAAATGTCTTAAACTAGACTTTTTTTAATAAGTAATAACACTAATCTATCTATCTATATCTATATCTATATCTATCTATATTACCTTAAAAGCATGAACTCCTAACTTGAATGTTAAATTACTATAATATCTCTAACTTAGGTTGTGACTTTTTCAATTAGTTGTGACTTTTCCAATAAGTTGTGACTTTTTTCAAAGGGTTGTGATTTTTCGATGAGTTATGACTTTACCGATAGGCTGTGACTTTTTTCAAAGGGTTGTGATATTTCGATGAGTTGTGACTTTTCCAAAGATTTGTGACTTTTTCAGTAAGTTATGACTTTTTCAAAGAGTTCTGACTTTTTCAATAAGTTGTGACTTTTCCATAGTGTTGTGACTTCTCGGGAAGGTCATGATTTTTCCACAAAAAACATTTGTTCATCTACACTTTGTTGACTATAATTAAATAGAGGGACTTCCTCTCATTTTTCAAGCACAATTTTTTCTAATCATCTAATCTTCTTCTTCTTCTTGCATTTTAAATATTTTTGTGTGATTTATTGTCGTTGAGTCAGTTCGAAGTTTAGCAGAATATGAGGTACCACTATTATGATGAAGTAAGTCGTTCTATCCTAAGAAGGTATATTCTATAACCTCGAGTACTTGACGAAAATAATATAATTTTGATGATATAATAATTATTTTTTGCTTAATATATACATTAGTATGTAATGTTCCAATATATGAAGTTAACATGTTGTAGTCTAAATTCATTTGCTTTTGTTAAGAATTTCTCTTGTGATGTAAATATATGCTTCTCAATATCTTTTTCCAAAATTTAGAGAATTGTCACGATCTGTTTTTTATACTCAAGACAAAAGAATTACTTTATTTATCAATGCTACTTATCTGATTTAGACTTTCATGAAGTTTGCTTCAAAATAATTATTACTATATAAACATTGCCCTTTTGTTTTACTTATGAACTATTTCTTAATATTTCAGTATTTTAGACGAAGAAAAGTTCATATGACTTGTAATAACGTCAGTTGAAGTTTGTATTAGTTTAATTTTTATTATTTATTTAATAGCTAATTTTATGAGATAAATATTTTCATTAATGCAAATATATATTTATATTTGGGTAGGTATTTGTATTTAAATTAAAGTATTATATATGTCGCAAATGTATTATCAAGTTAACGAGAACTTCTGTAACACCCCAGATTCACAGATTCGTGGAGGAAAAATTTGCAGAATTTTCAGATTTGGCAGGTGCCCAATCTGCATCAGGATTTGGACAGCTTTTAAGTCGAGCGTTGTTTTTGTCTTTTCCCACTCTTCTTTTAATTCCTAAATTAAAAGGGTTTTAGTTAGTCATTTAAAATCCTAGAAACCTAACTAGAACTTACCTATGTCATTTAATTAACTAAAACAAAAGAAAAGAAGAGAGTAGAGAGAGGAGCGGCCGAAACCCTAGCTAAACCCTAGCCGCCGCCGGAAAAGTCAAGTCTAGCCCTAGTTGATAGTTTTTCGTGGAAATTTCGTCACCAGGTATGTGGGATTTCACTAGTAGGTTCCTTTCACCCATTAAGTCCCTAAAATTCAGTCAGATTCTTGATTCCATGATTATGAACAGACTTAGGGTTTCTAGAATTTCAACAGATCATCAGGAATTAGTTATTTAAATGTTCCAAATCAGATTATCATGTTGTTTCTCAGTTTATTGCATGAATTTCAGAACCCTAGCTATGTATTTCTTTAGTTCTTTTATTACACATGCTAGGTCAGATATCTCAGTTATTCAGTTCTACATGCCTCAGTTATTAATGCATCATTATCATATTAATTGTTGCATTCTCAGTTTGCATGTTCAGTTTTGAGCTATCCAGTATTTTACAGAAATTCAGTCATAACCAGT